>CM050404.1:86536753-86785531 GCA_027580255.1 Therioaphis trifolii
CTAACAACAATTCTAATCATTTTCATCAATCATCGAACACAATATCACAGCGGTTATTATTCTTTCTCCTGTGGGTATATGGTGAAACTGCATGGCTCAATTAAGGTGTTTTCATTTGAACATTAAAAAATAAAATAAAAACAGCAATGTGAATATTCCACTCGACAAAATTATCCGTGCATAATTATCATCTGCGGTCGCAGAGCTGTACGTATATACTTGTGACAATCAGAACGTGACTTTTTACAAAAACATTACGAAGAAAAACTTGTGTTTTCTGTGGTGACAGAAATTACACTGACATCCAGGATTAAAACAAATATTAAAATGCTCTAAAGTTCTCGATTTCATCTCATTATTATTTTAGCATAAACTAGTATATTTGCCATTATTTCTTTTGTTATCGTTATTATTAAAAATGACACTTGACGAATATTATATTCCCTTATACTTGCAGACTAATATCAAATTTTTGAATGATACCCATACACAAATGAATTATAATAAATTGCTTCCATGCTCTGTTATAATTTTTGGAAAAATGTTGCGATCGTTCGAATTTCAAATAAAACAATTTCTTATATTTTATGCCATTATTATCATCATCCGGTAAACTCAACGGGTCGCTCCAGTCAGTTATTGGAGTACACTCTCGTTTTTAATAACAACAACAACAATATAAAATGCATGATTCATTGATTTTCACCATGATATTTTTTTTATTTAAAAAATAAAAAATAGGCATTGATTTCTTTTATAGTATACCACGAAATATTAGAATTCATTGTCTTTGAATGATTAATAAACAATGATACTATACATTTGAATTATTTTAATGAAGTAAAACATTATTAATAAACTTGTTAATCTCTAATTATTATTAAATCATATGTTACATAATTTTAAAATAGTATTGAGCTAAGATATTTTAAATGTTTACGATCGTATGATAATTCTTTACCAAAAGTTACACAGATATATTTAATGCATAGAAAAAAACGAAATTTTGAATTATTTTAATATTCGAATTATTTATTTATTTTGAAAATTAAATTTGTATAATTCATTAAAATTAATAATTACTGCAAAATGTATACATGAAAATAAATATATTTTTAAAGAGAATACTACTGCTATTAAATACTTATTAGTTTTATATTACATAGGTACTCTATCATGTACGAATCCCATTATTATATTAGTTAATTGAAAATAATATTCAACCTTACAAAATTAAGCAATGCAAGTCTATATATATTTTTTACATTTTGAGTAAAGCAATGTATAACAATATGTGAATATTGTTTGTTTTTTTTTTTTTTGTATATATGTTATCGCGTTTACGGTATCATTTAAGTATCATCTCGATAGTTCGAAAATAGTGTCTAGTTAGTATTTAAAAATGATTATTTTTCCTTATTCTCGATAGTTTTTCCAAGCGTATGGAATAACTAACTAAAAATTGAGTAAAAATGGTAAAATTTGGTGTAGACAAGATTTTTATGAAATCAATTTTTGATATTTAATCGTAAATCCAAAAATAATGTATATAGACACTTCAAATTTTCACCAAATATCAAATTTACTCTTATACAGACTTGATAAAAGTTTCAAACATATTTGACTAATTCAGAGCTAATAATAAAACGTTTAAATTATTGGAAACATTTCATTTTTTGGAAGTTCATATTATAACATTTAGAACCATTAATACAATATCCTGAAAATTAAATATCATCTTATTCAAATCCTTAAATAATAGTATTGAAAAAATTTAAAAAATCGTTTACCAAGATTTCTTTTTATGCGTATCTAAATTTTTAATTTGTATGAAAGTTATAATAACATGTAAATTAGCGATATACTTCAATAAAAACTTTTTACAATTTAGAATTATTTATCCTGTAAAAATTTGTTTTGACTAATAAATTTGCCACGTATATTCCTATTTTTAGTACGAGTTTCATAAAAATTAATTTAACAAATTATTTTGTACATACGTTTAACATTACGTTGAGTCACGACTGAAATAACTATTATTACGTAAAATTTCAAATTTATTTTCATTTTCATTTCATAAAATTTGTGGTTTTTAGTTATAAGATCTGAAAATGTACGCAAACTTCTTTATAAATTATCTTAACTATGTTTTCATTTGTGTATTAATTTACTGAGTTAACTTTTTTTCGTTTAAGTTAAAATTTATAAGTGAAATTGAGTATTTTTACGGATGTTATTAAATCAATAAGGAATATTTTTGTAGCTATTTCAGAACTTCTTTATCTAGAAATTTGAAATTGGCTTCAATTGTTTATCAAAAGGTTTTTCATTTTTTCAACAGATCAACTAGTTAATACTAAAGTTATTACTTGAGTTTTGCACAGAATCGATTTCCGAAAACAATGTTTTCAAATTTAAAATAATGTCATACTACACGTTGCGTAAGCCACTCTTTATAGTGGCTCATCTGATACTCTCTCCATCCTACACCATTATCTTGTCCAAGTACCAAGTAATACTCATGGTGAGAAATATGTCAAGCTTTTTCATTTTTTTTTTTTTTTTTTTTGAATGTTGAAAAAATTTTATTTACAATCTGTTTATAATAACAATAAGCAATAAAGATAATTTTGAATTTAATGTACATGAAACGTGTGACAAGATCGTCCAATAAGAGAACCTTAGGAACTTTTTAAATTTCTTATTATCAATATATATAGAGTTTGTAAATTATATGCACGAAAAAGCATGATAAGTTGGTTTGTTCGATAGATGAAGCCTATGGAGGTATATTTTTTAAGTGATAGAGTTCTACTTGAACAAATAATTTGGTAGCTGCCTATAAACCTCAACCCCAACAGAATGTATTCAGCTTGTTACAAAAAAAAAAAAAAAAAAAAAGGTTCATATTCAGAATAAAACACATAGACGCGTATCATAGTTATATTTTAAGTAATGTATATTCATTATGTGTTACCTCAAATTATTATTTTGTTGACGTGAACAAAGTAAAAACAACTAAAAGCCGAAACTTGAAATATAAGTCATATAGGTACCCTCCAATACACCATTAAATACGCACTGAATTAAAATATTTTATAATACGTTTAAAGCATTTTAAGAAAATCCACAACTAACATCTTTTATTCTTATATAAGCGTACGTTTGTTATAGTTTTAACTCTTGAAATCGTTAGTATGTAAATATTGTATTTAAATTTCTACTAAATTTCTACTAAAGCACATAGACGAAGATATTATTGAATTTTAGGGGGCTTACATTTTTTAAACAAAATATGCCACAGTTACTCCGCTATCATACCCCCGACAATAATATTACCTACAATACAATGATAACATATGCAATTTAAGATTTATTAGTTTATAATAAATAAATGAATATATATAAATCTGTTTTTACAAGCAAATTTATCCATATTACTCTTAATATCGATATAAATATCGTTTTATGTAGAAAAATGAAGAATTATTGATCCTATTTTGAAATATATTAGTACATCAGTGTTTTTTAAACTTTGTTTCATGAAGATCACTCAAGGGTTCCATAAAACTTAAGTTTTTGTCACAACAGGCACTTTTATCATTTCCAGATATTTACACATGGAACAATGTTTTTTGCTTATGTATCGACGGAAACTAAATAGGTACTACCAAAAATTTGATGACGAACCTGACATGAAGACGATATTTTAACTCTCATCTATAAAGCCTAATATCAAGTATATCTGAAATAGTTAAAAACAATATAACTCATCTCATTAATGTTACAATTCAAAAGTCTTGATTGTATTTTAGTTGATTGTGAAAATATTTTTTAAATGAAATAAATACTTTTATGATTTGAAATAATTTTAATTTTTGTTATCAAATCTGGGTATTGAAACAAAGTATAGGGGTTTCACAATACAAGTAGACATTAAAAATGATTCGACTAGTGAAAACACTCAAAAATGCTGTAGTACATACACACACACACACACACACACACACACACACACACACACACACACACACACACACACACACACACACACATATATATCTTAACTAGGTTATACATCTTAACCATTGTTAAAAAGTTTCTTTTGCACGTACCTTGATAAAATAAATAAAATTTCGATTCGACTATCTCAAATACTTAATTGTCATAACTTATATATTATTTGAATAACTTGATTGTATATTTGTATATATAAATCAAAATTTGGTGAAAAAGAATAAAAATGATTTTATTAATAAAATCTAAAATAAAAATATTTGGTAAATTCCATGATTTTGCTAATTCATGTATTTTGTACTTTGAGAAATGTTCAAATATTTTCGGGAGGCAGTATTTGTTGCAGTATTATATTATCATCCGGTATAATAATGAGATAGTTATTAACGATGAAGGCTAAACTTAAGTTTACCTTAAGTTTAATGACAAAATGAAGATGTCTAATATCAACAAAATCAACAATAAAATAAATTTAAAAAGTATATATGAATAATTAAGAGTGATTTTTCGTTAAATCATCTAATGAGGTCCTTCTCTGATAAATATTTTGGACCCTTAGGATTAGTATAAGACTGCTACCAGCAATATATGACAATACAATTTGATTTATACTAAATATGAAATATCATGAATATTAGTATATATTTTCTATACTCTTATTTTGTTACATTACCAGAATTAATTTTCTTTTTAAAGTACATTCATTAAATTCGATTGTAACATAAATGCGCTGTATATAGTAACAAATTTAAGTCTTAGACGTAGAGATTGAAATACATAAGTAGTATAAAATTCATAGATAATGGTTTTTAGAGGAATAATATGCATAACGGAAATACGTAGTTTAGCTTTCCCTTGAATCTTTTAACAATATTTAGGCGTAGGATTTATGAGATAGTGTAGTGTGTATATATCCATAGTAAAATTTCTAATTGAATACGCCTCACTGAATTTTTTAAGAAATTAAAGATTAATTGTGAGTTAGTTGTGGTTACAACTGAGTACATCATTAAGTTTTCCAAACTATTATACTTATAAAAATTAAAAAAAATAGTTTTGAGGATGTGATAAATAGCTATATAAGTATAATCTAACAACTCCGAAATGCGTATGGATGATAATAATATAATAAATAATAGCGATAATTAAAATGCACTCTAACAAAACGATAATATAGAAATCATCTAATTACGATGACAATAAGTAATGGGAAACAAACATACGGCGGCAGGAGCCCTTTGTACACTCAGACGACGAACAACAACAATGACGATAATAAAAAAAAAAACAAAAATAATAATAATAATAATAATAATAGTAATAACGAAATAAAAACAACAATTTCTCTGATTCACATTGAGCGTTGTGGTGTTGTGCAGTTGATGATCGATTCGATAACCCTTTTTTTCGTCGACAACCGTTTCTCTATGAACGCGCCACCAATGTTGCCACCGCCGCGCCGTCATCACAGTCGCCGCAGCCGCGCCGACGCCGCCGTGTGGTCGCGCTAACTCGATCATTACGTCCTACAATTAGAAAGAGAGAGTGATTCTTTTTTTACTAATGTTTTTTTTCTTCATTATTATTATTATTATTATTATTATTATTATTATTATCATTATTATTATTATTTTATTTTCAGTAATGATAATTATAATGTATGCGTTGTAACACCAAATCACAAGATACAAATAATAAATTAAAAAAAAATAAACAAAAAACAAAAAACTTGACGGATGGCGAAAGTCGTAGTACTGTGTTTGTGATCGTGTTGAGGTATATAATATACATACAAATTATAAACTACTCATATTTTGCACGTGTCAATTATCGCGTTACAGCGCGTTTACGATCACGTTTATTTTTATAACGGTGTTTCACTTGTCGAATTACCAACGTGAAAAAAAACCACTTTGGGACATGTATGCACTTGTTTGCACGATTAAATGCTTTCCGACGTCGTATCTAATGCAAATAAATAATAGTCACGACGAAAAAGGCGCTTAACAGTTGTTCCGTCGTAGATCACAAACATACAACTTCATAATGTGTTGTTATCGTCGTCAACCGTTGTCACGATCTGCATGCAGCCGCAATATTATGAGCGCATGTTATTTGTTTGTTTGTTTTTTTTTTTTTTTAGTTGAATTTTTCCTTAGGTATACTTACGTATATTTGTATGTCCTGCAGTAAACAGCGTATACACGAATGACAACTGGTCTTTGATATATGGCAAAAGGTAAAAACCACGTTGAAAAGCTAATGGTTTACTTGGTAAACTAAACTGAATTTTTGGTTGTATAGAAAATAATGCGCTCGTTTGTTGTGTTATATACTTTTCTTGGCAAAATCAACTATAAAACAATAACTTCCCAACGAAAAGTATGTACACAGTTTTGACCGTGAGATGTCGCATATAAAACTTATTGTTATCGCACAATAATAATACAGCAATTTCCGAGGTAGGTACGCTGAAAAGTTGATGTTTTTACAAAATAAATGGGATTACAGCGGGATTTCTGAACTTCCTCGACCATGTGTTTTTTGTGTATACAGTGCTACTTATTTTTTCTGTTTTACAGTTTAAACATTTCATTGATTATATCATTCGTCCCTCACATACGTAGGTTGTAACTGGCTGTAGGCAGTAACTTTCCATTTGAATGTAAAGAAAGACAATTTTACAATGCTGTTTTCGAAAACTATTCGGATTTCCTATACATTCGAATTGATTTTACTTTTTAATTTGATTTAGTACGCGTTTACAATAACAACGTAAACGCGACGAAAATCGCGTTTATCGCCGTGTATAGCACTTTTATGTAACAGAGCACAACAATCGGCCAGTAGATTATCATCAACCGAATGTCCACGACAACGATGATGCAGACCGTGTTTACATAGACGTATATAATAGAGAACTTAGGAAAATTCAACTCTATCTCAGTCCTTAAAATATTTCAACTAATTTAGTTTAATATTCATATTTTTCCCTTAATTTCTTTCAATAAAAATTATTTTCCCTTACGTATCCTGTATCAAGAAAAAATACCTAGTGTGTGACTTAAGTCATATCATATTTAATTGTCTTTCACGTTTTTCTATTTTTATTTTTTTTACTTTTATTCTCATTATTTATGATTATACCTATCTTTGGATTTAAATCTTCTCTTTCACTATCATTGTACCGTTATCATCACCACAATTATTATTAACTTCATAATATTTAGTGTTACATTATTTATGTAATGATTTTGGATATTAGTTGTAACGTTAACTAAAATGTCTAACAACAACAATTATAATAATTTAGTATCAGTATTAAATTAATTATAAGTACGTATAATATTTCACATTAAGTTTGCAATTAATCCAACTATACATTCGTTAGGTTCTTTTTTTATCGTTTGTTCTGTGATAACATTTTTTTTTTTTTTTAAACAGACTAAAATTTTGATTCGAAGGTTTACTACAAAAGGACGAATGCAGTAAATACGATACACATTAGTTTCTATGTCATTCTACATCCATATTCGGTCGCATAAGTGGTCACGCTCCATGGTCTTGATGTGATATCGTACCAACCAAATACAAATAACATTACACAAAAACTAAATTGTTTTTATGTTTGAAAATTAATACGATTACACGCAAAGAAGTATCGATTACTACAATTCACGCTTTATACGTATTAGTTATTACTCAAACTTCATAACATATTAAGTTCAAGTCCTATACGTATTCAAAAATTGTTTATATCTGTGCACAGGAAAAATTATAAATGTGTCGTTTAAATTCGTCCTAATGATACGTGTGGGGTTGGACGTGATACGAGCGTTTCAGAAGAAACCTGAAATGATTGTTCGTGGAGAACGCGGTGGATTTTTGACTGCTTTTCGAAGAATCGATAACGTGCGCGACGCGTGTGTGCCCCGATCTCCATAGAATGAAAAAAAATGTATATTCATTCAATCGCGGAAACGACGACGGCAGTTGAACGCTCGTGAGTTCATCGCACCTTCTAAAGTAAACGATCACCGTTTTCCCTTTTATTTATTTCCACGACAATAATAATAATATTATAATAAATCACGGTGTGTACGTTCGAGTCATCTCTCGTTCCAAGAATAAAAAAAAATGTGTTCTTCCTACGAGTACCTATAAAATTATTATTATTATTATTATTATCATCGTGCTGTTATTACTTGTTAACCACGCACAATGGGCTTTTTACGCGTTTCTCTCGTTCGACACCGCGAGACTTTTCATCGTTCAGCCACGGTGTATTGCAATATGATATTAACATTTTTTTTTTAAATTTATTGAATAAATCTACAATCTATACATATTCTTTGTACAATGAGTAGGTTTGATAAATGACAAACAAAAGAAGATAAGATAAATCATGAGATTAGGGAGGATACACAGTGGTATCATTACATAAAGTGACAGCAATAACAATAAAAAATAAAAAAAATAAGAAAAGATTTATTTAAAGTTTGAAGGTGTTACCTGGTAGTGACCTTCAGCACTTCTTAGGCTCGCTTACTAAAGAAGAAAATCTCTACACCGTGTGTTCGTTGACAATTCA
Organism: Therioaphis trifolii; assembly: GCA_027580255.1. NCBI lineage: Eukaryota > Metazoa > Arthropoda > Insecta > Hemiptera > Aphididae > Therioaphis > Therioaphis trifolii. Next base: position 86,545,362 of record CM050404.1, read on the forward strand.
GAGATTAGTGAGTTTGTATGCTGTTGAAATTTATTGTGAAGTCTGGTGTAGTATAGCTCAGAGATTTGGTTAAAATTTTGGATTTTAAGAACTTTGTGGAGATTATTAAATGGTTATGTATCAGGGTGCAGATGTAACTATACTTCGCGCCACGAGAGAAGTAAACCATTCCGCACATGCCGACTGATGGCCAGTGGCGGTTATAAGGGGGGCGATAGGTGGATTGCCCCCCTTGGGCCGTTTTTTGTAAATTTATTTATTTAGTACCTATAAATCATGGTACAATCTTACACAAAAAGGAAAAAACATGTACCTATTTTAGATTCTGAGTGAAGCGAAGGATCTTATGGTTTTACAATGATGTTTATTTTTTTTTTATTTTTTTTTTTTTTCTGTAAACATTTTTCCAAAATCTCCATAGTTTTTCCAGTAATCAAGAATAACTATCGAAAAACTGAGTAAAAACGGTAAAATCGGTAAAAATCCGCCGTAAACGAGATTTTCACTGTTCAGATTTTAGGTATTTAGTCATAAATCGAAAAGTATTGAAGCTAGAAACTTGAAAATTTTATCCAATATCAAATACATACTTTTTTATATTGGACAAAATTTTCAGAACAATTATAGCACTTTTGACTTAAATATAGAACTTTTAATTTACCAAATTGTTTGAAAGTTTTTATGTAATATAATTTTAAATATTTGACAAAAAGTTCTGAAAATTTAATATGACCTTACTCATATACCTACCTAATTATCCTAACAAAAGTTCAAAAATCGTTAGTCAGGATTTTTTTTTATACACACTTTAATAAATTATTATAACTCACCAAAAATTATACAAATAACCGTAAAATACGTAAACAGTATTTAAATAATAATATATTATATTACACTGAAGCTTTGCTCAGAATTGTTTTATACTAAAGAAATGAGTCATCATTTTGGGGGACGGAGTGGCCGAGTGGACTCAGGTGGCGGTTACGACGCGTACCGTCGCCGGTTCGAACCCGGCCTCGTGCAGTCTCTCTAACTTGGACAGGAAACAACTGTCTTCGGAGAGAGACTGCCATCCCCCACTCCGGGGCATGGCAGAAACCTACGGGTGCCCCAATAGAAATTCTGCCAAACTGGCATCCGAACTGTAGACCCTAGGGTCTACACTCCCGGATAACAATGCCATATGAAAAAAAAAAAAAAAAAAAAAAAATTTCTTTAAAACTTAATACATTCATCACCAATATCTTGTTCGAGGACCGAAGGGACGAAGGACGAACTTGTACCACCATCATCTCACTTACCAGCTTTTTGTTCTTAAAGGTACCTATGTACCTACGCGTATTATCAGCTTTTTTGCTTAGCATAAAGGTATTTACTTATTTCTATCTAACTGTTAGGCTATTCTTTAATTAACTTGTATTTCTATGGCTTTTACATTATAATATGGATGTGCCTAGTGCTTTTTTTTATTTACGTAGATTATAAACATGGTTAAGGTCAACAATTGGCGAAGAAAGGTTGAATGGGCTAGCATTACCCCTCATCTCCTCATTCATAAAAATATTTCTATAGATATAGAAAATATTATTACACGCTTTGCTAAACAAAAGAATAGGCACATGCTTTTACTGTACTTTTTTTTTTAATGATATTTGATGTAATATGACTAATAAAAAAATATTTATGCTATATGAAGTGTTTACTTTATTTCAAAATATTGAGGAAAGGTCTATCCAACATTATTGACCCTACGATTTTTTTTTGTTATTTTCGCCCCTCCTCCTTAAAAGTCAATTATAACCGCCACTGCTGATGGCAGCGACTGTTACGCGCTCCGTTTCTCCCACTTTGCGTCATTCAGTATCTGTGGCGTGCATACAGCGTGAACCAAAAGCAATACACAGAGAGATAATATAATATATTATGTGCTTTTATTAACGTAATATTTCATATGATACACACTATACAAGTGTGCTGACCTTTAACGATTGTGATCGTATTATATCGGTATTTCCAATTGATGGGGATGCGCACAATTGAATGCGTTTCGGTCTGGACAAGGTTTACTTCTCTCGTGGCCCGGAGTATAGGCGAAGGCACATTGACTGAAAGGCTTGGATTGTGTGGGTGTTTGAGGGTTTAGCAGAATGATATTAACTTGTTCATACGACTTTTAAACTCGGCCGCGTCTCTCACGCGTCTCAAACTCCGTCCTGTCGAAACTACTTCGGCTGTTTCTGCGGCATGCGTAAAATAGTTTTATTCGGTTTGTTGACGGCGTTTGCTCAGCCGCACCCACGTAATGAACGAGCTCAAAACAAAGTTGGAACGGCTTCGAAATGCACGAGTGAAGCGCAAATAATTATTGATTTCCTTTCGATTCCATGTTTTTTTTTTCTGTCGATAAACTGTTTTGTTCATTGAATTATGACGGATTTGACGGTGTATCGAATATTGTCCGACTGATATTAGGAATTTTTTTATGAATCATTATTTCGTTTTAATCTCCGAGTGTTTTACTAGAAAAACCAGCACAAAACGTACCTCTCCACTTTTAAAATGCTTTAAATACATTTAAGTTCTCTATTAACACATAAAGATTTAGCAGATTAACTGTAAAAATAGCTCTTGTTGTATGTACTTATACCAAAATATCTAAATCTAACATTCTATTATACAAATTTTACACTCCATATATTATATAGATGTAAATGTGAGTTATAACACAAATTAATTATATACACAAATTGAGTTATTTAAATCGGTAAAAAAAAAAAAAAACAAAAAAACAACTACACAATGTGCAAAAATCCAGATAACAGTGATTTTTAGATTAGAAATCATCATATTGTAGATTAAAAAAATATATTGCTTTTTGAAAAGTTGTATATTTACGTTATCTAATTTGTATAGCAATAAATATTAAATTATATTGAATGAAGTTATTATATATTTATTAATTATTATTATATATTAGTTAACCTTAGATGACATAAACAAATCAAACTGATTTATGTATGATAATAAACGAGCTTAGGCGAATTTCGTTTTAATAAATATACTAACAAATTAGTTGATATTTATTACTTTATACACGAATATCACCAAAACTTTTTTGATTTTTAATTCTAATATTAAAAGTAACAAACTTTTCAATTAGATCGGGGTGTAACTGTAAACTAATCATGATAATATAATATGTATAAGTAATTTATCATAGTTTGTATCTGAAATTGAATTACTAACTAATACTCAAATTTTTAGAAAACACGGGAATTTTTAAAAGTTAAAACTACTTCAATAGACATTGGCGAGTCTGCAGTTATAGTGTATGTGGTATACATCTTAATTTTCTTGCAACCAGTTGGAAGTTTAGCATATTATTATCTATTTTTACACATTGTACACTCATTCATGTACTAATTGCTCTCCTTTTGTTTCATGTTTATAACTTCTTTAACATACATAATGCAATGTACGTATCCACTCAGTGAAATTATTCTATTCGTAAATTAGACGTCCTGTCCAGTTCATCATTTATAGAAATCTTGACTTAAAAATAGTTTTTGGTTCATATTTGTGCTATATAAAATATTTAAAAATTTCATATTGAATTATTGAAATCACATTATTATATTTAAATACATTGTTGTTTATATTTAGACAGGCACTCTGTCAATCAATTCAACAATTCGGTTAGTTATTATGTTTATCAATGTATGTTTGTCTTAAAGTTTGAAATACTGTCAATATATTATATTTTCATTCTTAGGTTTTATTCATTTAACTTCAAATATTTACGAAACAAATTTGGATCTTTCTTGGTCATCTAATTTTTCAAAATGTTAAGAATTAATTATACTTCTATTTCTGCATAGAACTATACGATATTAAGTGAGTAAAAAATACAGTATTATGATACATTAGTGTTGATTATGTTCACTTTTAGTCCACACAAATTAGATATTTTAATATGTTAGTTTATAATCTTAAACATATTAAATATAAACTTTGATTTAATGGTCTAATAATGTTATTACTTTTTTAGGAACCACTTTTTTGGTTAGTTGTTTTTGTCTAAAAATGTTCATAAACTTCAAGGATTTTAAATGAAATGAGCAATTCTAGTTATTACAATACACTTAAATAAGTAAAGGTTCAACGGTTGATCTTATTTGTTCTGTTGCATTAGCAAGGGATATTTACAATACTAGTACCTATATCATAGCCTCTTTACTGAATTGGTTATGTCAAATCTATATTGTATTTTATATTTCTTTAATTTTTATTTTGTTCCAAAATAATTTAACGGATTTTGCGTATACTTTGTATGAGTATCTACCTATAATTATTTTACAAGCAAACACAGATTTTTACATAAGGGCACAATTTATTTTTGTGTTCTTATAGTTTATTTAACGGGTATTAATCACCTACATAGTTTTATTTGAGAAGATATCTGTTCGCAAAACTAAGTAGTCAAACTATCCAAAAACCACATTATCATTTTTTTTCACAAACATATCAAATAGGTCAACTCAATTTGAACTTTGTTTAATCATCGCGTGTAAACGAATAATATTCAATTTGTGGCCACAGGAACATTTATCATTTTGAAAGTGATTTTAGCTGAACATCACGTATCAGAAAACGTCAGCGTCACAATAATTTTCTACCTGAAAAAAAATCAGCTTCGTTTTTCATCCGTGGTGACAAGTCCATGGTTTCTCTACAATTATAATAACAACGAAATGCAATTGATTTATTTTTCATACCCTTTTTACTCTGATTTTTAAATATGTATATACTTAATAGTTTCTAGGACTTGGTTATGATTCACCTGTAGATTTCGTCTGTTTATTTTGATTAATCGCAGGTTTAATTTTTTAAATGTTATAATTTAATTACTGAAAATGATAAATATAATATTTAAGGAAAAATAAATAGTTAACCAACCATACAACATGTGTTTAATACATTTATTCCTGAAATTTTGACAATATACTCGAAGTGCGTTCAGTTTACATTGTACACACAAATATAATATACTGTCGAAGCATCATGATTATACATTCGTTTTTACCTAGTTTTTACGAATAGGTATCTATTTCGTTATTATTATTATTATTATTTTTTTTTTTTTGTTATTTAACTATTCAAAAAATTACTGACAAATAAGTCAAAATTAATTGTATCGTCATATATTTGCTCAAATACAGTCGACGGGCTATGGTAGATTATCAAGTTTGGGTTTTTCGATGCTTTCGATACAATTAACGCAAACGTGTATGTTATAATACAGTTGACAGTGTCTACTGCACATCCACAGGAAACTAACTGTTATTTTGGTACGTATCATATTCTACTCTGATAATTTCATCTTACTTGCCTAATGCCTCGCGTAAACGAGACGATTAAAAGAAAAAGGTCTGGTGAATATTGGGCGCTGTTTGGACGTATGCTGATTTCGTAAAACCGCATTCATCGCGGCGTGTAAAGCTCGCGCGAATCGCGGCTCGTTAATCCCACACGGATGACTAGCAAAACTATACATAGGAACCGTGACGTATTCAATAATAAGATTACACGCCAAACGGCAACGCATTGTTGTTTTTTGATGTCTGCAGATATATAGGTATACACACACAGCAACACGTGTATAATGTTATTATTATTATTATTTTGTATTACTGCATTTCCTCTTTGCCTTCAGATTTATTCGAATCATGGTAACGAAAACCAAAGTGATAATACCGATTTGTGCTATTAGTTGGCACGAAAGGGAGAGTATAGTATTGAATACGTACTGGTTATTATTTCTTTTTTTTATGCAATGTTATACCGTTGCTTTCTGACACGTCGTATACAATGAGTAAATACGTTTTAAACTCTAAGACCGGCTCCGCACATGCGATGTTCGTAGAATACTGAAATTTTTCTAAATTCTCGGCACATTTCAAACACGTTAAAACACACACTAACGTTCGATAAATGTCTCATTCACACTGTTTGATGTTCGGCAAACATCGAATGTTTGGAAAATAATGCATGTATGGAGTGAGCTTAATTCTGTTCAATTATCTATTCATATCGTAAGATATCATATAGGTTTGAAAAAAAAAGTGATTTTTACTAATTTTTGTAGTTGAAACTAATTTAATAATGTGCTTCCTATTTCAGTATAATAATAATAGTCAAAATTTTTTATTTCATAATTGTTATGAGTTTTAAACGTATTTTGCTTAGTTTATTTTTCTGTATACTTGAAAGTTTTACCGACTATTGTCATTTAACTTTACGCTGTACTTTAGGGCTCCATTTCAGTTTTTTTAATAGTTGATATATAATTTGGGTAGCTGAATAAAATTGTAAATGAACTCTATTGACGTCCTTGATCACAATAGCACTTTTAATTTTTCTGAAAACCAAAAAAATTCTGCTTACGTCATTATCAAATCAAAAACTAAACCCAAATCATTGAAAATTGATAAATTTGCATATAAGAAAGGAACTTTAAGTGATATTTTTAATACTGTTTTTAACAAATAACATTTAATGCAACTACAAATATTACAAGTAAAACAAAATAAATAAATGAAATTGAAAATTAATGAACCTACAAAAGTCAAAGTATTGTCAAGCGGATTTGTTGTACCACCAGACATTCAGGGATTTTCTTGGTGGGCTGCTCTTTTTAAAAATAACCACATAACCACTTAAATTCACTTAAGAATGCATAAATATGCTTAAATCCTAATTAATAAATCGTATGTAATTATATATTAGGCATTACGAATAGATTTAATACACTTTTAAGTAAGAAGTATAAAATATGACATATTTATTTATTTATTTATAATTATTAATTTCCAGTTAAATTTACTTAAGAACCTATAGATTAAGGTTATTAATTACTAATATTAACTTATTAAAACAGTTAAATTACATTAACTGAATACATTGAAAAAGTTTTTAAGACAAAGTTTTAAAGAAGAAATTTTAGGTTTACAAGTGAGACTACACATTATATTTAGAACTTTTTTAAAGCCCGAAAATGTATTAAAAGAAAAAAAAATGTAATTATAAAATATATTTTTTATTAAACAGTCGAAAATATGGTACAGTCACATCCTACATGGGTAATACACAGTTGTTAATCTTGTTGTTTCCATGTACAATTGTACATGCTGTAAAATATAATTAATTTTAAAAGCTAAAACTACGATATTCTTTTGATAAAGTCATACGCAACCGTGTAATACTAAAGTAGATCGATAATTTATAAGATACTCGTGTAAGTGGCACGAAAATAAAAACTGATTTATAATGAATTTTAGTCTGGGTAGACTTTGTGGAATTTTTTTCTCAAGGCTTTTTATCCCAATTACCATGTGCATACGCGTTTAGACAAAATGTACAAATTTTCTTCTATCGGTGATTTAACTTAGTTTAAACATATATCTAAAGGAAAACAAAAGATAAAATGAGAAAATAAATACACAGAATAACTTTTAAATGCATAATCAAATCACTTTAAAATTAATTTGATTTACTAATAGGCTTCTCGTCCGATATTGCCATTACAGCACTCCACGGATGTACGATTAATGTCTGTATTTAAAAGGTTCATTTCAATACGATGATGGAATTTATTGTTAAACTTTGTTTTTACTTTCTACCTAATTTTAACAATGGATTATGTATGGATGATCAATGTGTATATTGTCTTAGAGTTTAGACACTAGTAAGCTTATATCTATTAATTAAAAATTATTTATTATTTATTTGTTTTATTAACTTTCACAAGTGATCCCAATAGAGGCTTCTTTTGAAAAACGCTGGACTCAGAACTATTGATAACACCACGCTGCAACAATGGTCCGTTATACGTGCATTCGATGAATACCTCCACGCTCAATTTGAACTGAAAATATAAGTACTTGACATGGTTGGCAGTAAGACGTATGTATTAATATCATATTATTATATTTTTTGAAATTTTTCATCGATTTTTCTCAATAAAATTCAAAAAAGTACTGTATTTACTATAATTTCGTTATGAATTATACTTTATGCGTGGACTCATTAGTTGTTAAATCTTGTAAAATGTGTATTTAAATGTAATATGACAACGTTTGATTTGTTTTATAATTATTATTATTATTACTTTTTTTGTGCAAAAAATAATTCAGGCTTTGAAAAAATTTAATTTCACCGATTAAAGTTGCAATGTTCCACCGTGATGAAACTTCTAGGTGAAAATAAACATCATAGTTCCAGCAGTTGTTTAGTTTCAATTATTTATACACCGCGCGTTAAGTCAACGAGAACAACGATTGTCGGTGAATCACGCGAACAGTGTCAAAATTATTATAATGAAAACAAACAAAAATACACTCACACACACACACACACACACACACACACACACACACACACACACACACACACACACACACACACACACACACACACACACACACACACACACTAATAATACGACCCATTATTACTCGCGCGTTCGTAACGACGTTTGAAAAGTACAAAATTACATTTTTGGTCAGCCAGATACATCTATGCGCCTTGTGTCCGTATACCCAGCTTGTTTATAAGAAACATGGATAGCATTTCAACCGAAACGTCGTTTCCCCCTATTAAAATGTTACTTTCGCTCCCGTTTCTTTGCAATTTGCTCGCGTCGCTTTGCCAACAGCGTGCAGGTGCGCACGGGAAACTAAAATTAAAATAGGTACCCTTTTTACAGCAAAATCATTATACTCGAATAATATGTAGGACCGACCATCATGATAACGTTTGCACTTTCATTGATGTCCGTGGTGTGTATTTGTCTAGATAGCACACTACTCGTCCGAGCCATTACACTAATCTACACGAACATTTCACGGTCCGACACAGCCATCAAACACCGCGAGTTCATTGCCAAATCATTTTGTGCACGACGCAAAAACATCGATTTTTTTTCAATTCTTTTTTTTTTTTTTGTTATTATTCATCTCGGATAAACGTAATGAGTGCGTTACACGATCATGGCTATAATTACAACACGCGCTTTTACGTTTATGCTTAATGATTTTGTTCTTTATCTAGTGTGTACACGATGTTATTATAATTTTCACGTCGATAATGATTCATTACGAAAAAAATATTTTTGTTTCGTTTATTCCGATCATTTTGCATAGTTCACCCGTTGTTATTGTGTTGCACTCTAAATGTTGTTATAAATATTGATATTATTGAGAAAATTTGGTAAATAAGACCGAGAACATCAAAAAAATTATAATTCATAATTGTCACCTGTTATTTATACTATGTATTTTATAATTTTGTAAAGGATTTGACCTTGTTATCAAAATATAACTGAAAATGTAATATTTTTGATTTTCGCTGTACCCTCCGGTAAGACCTTTGACACTTATTGCCGTGGATAGTATTTTTCAAGATCACGATCACAGACGATTTCGATTCTCCGATTTCCCAGCGGTGTTTCCATACCTACGTATATAATCAAATTTTTATTAGTATACTATTGTGTGCACATATTTTCGGACGTTAAAGCAGATCATTGCAATATCACCGGTTCTATTTCCGTGTGAAGTCGATAGGGTATTCACTCATCAAGAATAACGTACGTGGTTTTTTACGGACGACTGAGTGATTTTATGGGGAAAACTAACCACTACACGGTGACAACGTTTATGCTAATTACACTTCACAAGTCGGACCATGCGCTTATCGTTTTTATAAAATAAACCTATGTGTAAATATAAATAAAAGTTCAACGATCCTCATTGAAATTATACATTTTATTTGACGTTGTATATTGCAATTTGAAAATAATTATGCGACTGGTGAAAATTAGTTTATGTTAGGTATTTCGCATTTATAAAAATACATATTAATATGTTAGTAATAAGTGTAAATATGCTCATACATCATGAACCAGAACGTTACAATTAGTTAAGTTACCATTTAATGATGAATGATGAAGATGATGGGGGTAGATTGTTTGTAAAAGAGATATGAAGTTCAGAAATGTAAAAAGAATAGCGAGCAGAAAGAGATGTAACAAAGCCATCCGTATACACCACAATAAAATGATCAAAATTTGACTTTAGGAACTCAGAAAAGATATTATTAACCATAGAATAAGACATTGATATAAGATCCTGGGAAGTTAAATATAAGAACTGGTTATCTGATTGAACGAGGGGTGAGAATAGAAGTGATTCGAATGATTGTTTGTAAAGAGGTAGTTTATTAAATTTACAGATATATTGATGAAAGTTAGATATTGAATTAGCTTAGATTGAAAGTATAGGCATTGATTTTGGAACGTAACGCCAAGATTGTAATAAGGAATAAAACATATCAAAGATAAGATGGTTTGAGTAAGCTAGAGATTTTAAGATAAATTTGCCAGCTAACCATCGGCATCTAATATTAAAAGGCACACAGTTAGATTCCACCTCGATGGCCGGACAAGCAGTGGATTTCAAAAAACCCATGATATTTCTTAAACATGAAACTTGGAGTTCGTTAATTTTTTTCTAGTTTGAGAAAGAGGCAGAGCCAAAAACAAAAAAACAACCATAGTCAAGTTAGGACCGGATGAGAGTGCGATGAATGGTTAGTAAGCTTGATGGATGCGATCCCCACCAAGTATTGGACAGTGTTCTAAGAAATTTTGACTAACGAGAGATAGTAGCAGAGAGTGAAATTTTGTGTGGTTTCCAAAGTAATTTAGCATCTAGAACGATACCCAAATATATGACATTAGAAGTAAAAGGAATAACTTTGTTGTCATAATATGTATTAGATGGATTTATAAATATATACGTCGAGTGAATAAAACCGAATTAAATTTTTCTGGGGCAACTTCAAAGGATATCTTGTCTAGCACAGTTATTAGATATTTAAGAACTGAAATGAGGTGTTCAGGATTGTTCAACAGCAAAATTTAAAAAATCATTGGAAGAGAAAATTACCATATCATCGGCATAAATGAGGCATTGGTGACCAAGTGATGTTAGATGTTTTTCAATGATCTTCATATACATATTAAATAGTAATGGACTGAGACAACTACTTTGCGGCAAGCCTGTGTGTGTAGACCGAGTGTTATATGAACCAAACGGAGAGGAGAAGACGAGATTTCCGTGGCTAAAGAGAGAGAGCAGCGTTTTGCAGAAATTTGAGGGAGCATTCAAGGAGGGAAGGTGTGAAATAAGGGTGGAGATGTTAACGGAGTCGAAGACACCGTGAATATCGACGAATGTGGCCACGAAAAATTGGCATGACCAATGATATACATGACCAATGAACACCGAGAGGCATTCTATGGTTTCCATACCTTTCTTGAAAGCAAATATGTTATTTGAAAGAATAGAGTTTGTTTCTAGCCACCAGTCAAGCCTTGATTTGAGCATATTTTCAAATACTTTATAGAGAGAGGAAGAGAGCACTATTGGTCGAAAGGAAGTATAGGAGTTTTGTTTAGGGATAGGAATGATTTTATAGGATATCCACGACGAGGGAAATTGTTGATTATTTGAAATATTGTTCATTATAGAGAGGAATGAATTTAGTGCGTTTTTGGGGAGGAATTCAAGTATAAGTGGAGAAATATTATCTATCAAGACCAGAGGCTACCGATTTGCGAGAAGATATGGCGATTTGTAATTCTGTTAAATTGAAATTATTGGTAAGAACATGTGGAAGATAAACAGAACGAGTATAACAAGAGAAAGATTCAGATTCCTTTGAGACATAGCATGGCTTGATTTTAGAGCAAAAACTCTCGAACCAATCATCGTTTTCTGGACGCATGGAAGGACATCCGCAATTTTTGAAGCGTCTTGCTGTAGATTAGAGATGTTGGATGGTGTAGGATGGTTTTGGGCTCGAGCATAAACGTTTCCAACTATAGTAAAACCTCGTTTAGACGCTTTCGAAGGGGAAATCGTAAAACCGCGCATTATGCGGGATAGCGTAATAAGCGATATTCCGCCTATTACGCTCTTGAGCGTTTAGGCGATATCCCGCCTGTTAAAAGCGTTTTAAACGTGATAATAGATATAATTAATAAGAAAATTGTTCATGGTGTGACTTGTTATGTATTACACAGTTACATAAGTTTTACATAATATTTAAAATTAATTTTAAAAAGCTGGTAAGTGAGATGATGGTGGTACAAGTTCGTCCTTCGTCCCTTCGGTCCTCGGACAAGATATTGGTGATGAATGTATTAAGTTTTAAAGAAATGATGACTCATTTCTTTAGTATAAAACGATTCTGAGCAAAGCTTCAGTGTAATATAATATATTATTATTTAAATACTGTTTACGTATTTTACGGTTATTTGCATAATTTTTGGTGAGTTATAATAATTTATTAAAGTGTGTACAAAAAAATATCCTGACTAACGATTTTTGAATTTTTGTTAGGATAATTAGGTAGGTATATGAGTAAGGTAATATTAAATTTTCAGAATTTTCAAGTTTCTAGCTTCAATACTTTTCGATTTATGACTAAATACCTAAAATCTGAACAGTGAAAATCTCGTTTACGGCGGATTTTTACCGATTTTACCGTTTTTACTCAGTTTTTCGATCGTTATTCTTGATTACTGGAAAAACTATGAAGATTTTGGAAAAATGACCTCTTTAAAGTACCATCTCAGTTCAATTTCGAATCTAAAAAGTTGCTGGACAAAACTTTTGGACAAGGATTTCTATACGAAAAAGTGTTTACAGAAAAAAAAAATAAAAAAAAAAAAAAAGAAAAAAAATAAACATCATTGTAAAACCATAAGATCCTTCGCTTCACTCAGAATCTAAAAATAGCTATGTTCCTAATAATAATTTTTTGTATGTATATTTGATGTTTTAGATTCTGAGTGAAGCGATTTTCACCCTTTTCAGATTTTAGGTATTTAGTCATAAATCGAAAAGTATTGAAGCTAGAAACTTGAAAATTTTATCCAATATCAAATACATACTTTTTTATATTGGACAACATTTTCAGAACAATTATAGCACTTTTGACTTAAATATAGAACTTTTAATTTACCAAATTGTTTGAAAGTTTTTATGTAATATAATTTTAAATATTTGACAAAAAGTTCTGAAAATTTAATATGACCTTACTCATATACCTACCTAATTATCCTAACAAAAATTCATAAATCGTGAGTCAGGATTTTTTTTTATACACACTGTAATAAATTATTATACGATTTTTTACAATATTGTCTGATTTCTTTTAAGTTTATTTCTAATGAAATATTGAGTATTTGTTAGAAAGTTCTGAAATTGTAATACAAGTTTACTTTTATACTAAACTATCAATACCGAAAAAATATCAATAATCGTGACTGAAGATAATAATGTATACGATAGAAATTATATTACACTGAAGCTTTGCTTAGAATCGTTTTATACTAAAGAAATGAGTCATCATTTCTTTAAAACTTAATACATTCATCACTAGTATCTTGTTCGAGGACCGAAGGGACGAAGGACGAACTTGTTCCACCATCATCTCACTTACCAGCTTTTTTACTTACGTTTCTGTGAGACGGACGAAATCTTTTCGGCAGACAAACGTTTGAACTTTCATCGACTCTTCGGTGAGCACGTCACTGTCATCGGCCCCGGTGATTGCCACACGTGTCTGCGACGGTGACCGAGGACGTAATGGCCGTGGTCGACTCGGTGAGCACGTCGTCAAGACGGTGGCCGAGTACGCAACGGCCGTGGTCTACTCGGCGCGGTGTGGGCGCTGGTGTAGGAGGCGGTGGCCATACAAACGGCACAGGCGGTCGAGGTGACGTGACACTGACCTGCGTCAGATTGAACTGTCTACCGTGGACGTCGACCGGCACGACCATTAAAATTAGCTCCAGGTCGGTTGGCAGGTCGGTGACTCTATCTGAGTGCCAGTGGCGGCGTGCGGACTGGGCGCCCCACGTCCGTCGCGGCATCCCATGAACACCGCCGGCGCCTCGACGGACCATTTCACATGCATAAGGGATTGCTAAACACTATCTAATTATTAATCAGGTAGTATAAGAACATTTTATGGACCTGTTTCCAGTACCGCCCTGACTCGTAAAAGACACGTAAAAAATACGTATTTTGTTAGCTATTTATTTTATTATATATATGTAATGAAAAACAAATTTGTGATCACCGTGTGAAAACCATATGGTTAGCGTGGCGCCACTGTGTATTTTCTGAGGCGACACACAATGTGGCTCGTGTAAAACGGGCCTAAGAAGAACAAGTATAATATATATTATATAAGTTCATTAAATTTCTGGGATGTGGCCACGTGATGAGCACGTCATCACGATGGTGGCCGAGGACGCAATAGCCGTGGTCGACTCGGTGAGCACGTCGTCAAGACGGTGGCCGAGGACGCAACGGCCGTGGTCTACTCGGCGCGGTGTGGGCGCTGGTGTAGGAGGCGGTGGCTACGCTAACGGCAGAGGCGGCGGCTGCATAAAAGGCGCAGGTGGCTCGAGATGACGTGACTCAGACCTGCGTCAGGTCTGACCACCTACCACGGACGTCGACCGGCACGACCATGAAAATTGGCTCCATGTCGGTGACGTCGTACTTCATCTGCGTGCCGGCGGCGGCGGCGTGCGCGCTGGCGGCGACGTGCGCGCCGGCGGCGGCGGCGGCGTGCGCGACGCGACCGACCAAACGCCACGAGACGGTGTTCGGGCTGGGCACCCCACGTCCGTCGCGGCATCCCACGAACACCGCCGGAGCCTCGACGAACCACTGCACGCGCGCCGTGGTGTTCGGCGACCGTCCATCGACGTTGGACGTGGAGTAACAGCCGCGAGTCTTCCCACTCCTGCACCGCCCACTGCTGCCTCTGTCGCCACCGCCGATGCTGCGGCTGCACCGACTGCTGCTGCTGCTGCTGCTGCTGCTGCTGCTCCTCCTCCTCCTCCTCGTCTTCGGACCCGTAATCGAATATGGAGTTGGCGTCATACTCCTCCTCTTCCTCCACCGACTCGAGGTCCGACACCGTTGGCGTCGAGTCGTTCGCCTCGTTGACGCCCTGCCACTCATCGTCGGCTCGCGCCTCCGCGTTCGCGCGGGGCGCGGGCGACGGTTCCGCGGTGGCGTCCGCGGTGGAGAAACCCGACAAACTCAGGGCACCGTCACAGGAGTCCCGATACGAACGCTCTTCGTCCGACGTCCGGAGCCGTTTGGCCGGTCGTTCGTCGTCCGTTTCTGGAATCGCAAAACACAAACGCGGTTATAGTACGAGACGTACACTGGACACGATTCGAATCTGGACGATGACAAAACTCTCGACTCGTGCGGTACTTTCGAGTGATGTGATCTATGTTTGCGTGATTTTCTCGAAATACAAACGACGATTCGATATCAACACGACGACTATCCGCGTACGATTAATTAATTGAATCTTTGAACTATCGTGACTGATATCGCGTCGATTGTGCAGGAATCCTCGAGGGACGACATAAAACGATTCGAGTCATCGGGGTCCGTGAACCACCGAGACTCTAGTGTAATACGCAGTGTGACGTAATCATAAAAGTTTGGCCCCGACGCTAAAGACCGAAAACGCCATTTTAGCATTTCCTATCCAGTTCAGAACTGATAAAACAAAACCGGACGTATGCTTTCGTCGCAGTGTTTTTTCGGTCGCATTGTTTTAAACTCGTTTAAATGTTAATAACTCCGTACGTACCGGCAAGGGAGCGCTTCATCCACACCCTGGACGGTTCGGGAGTGACGGGACGCTGCTTGGGCACGGTGGCCGCCAGAAACTGACGCCGGTCGATCACCACGAGGCGAACAGACCTCGGCGGCGTGGGCACGACGACTGTCGCGGAGCCGATGTCCGCCCGACGTCGATTCCATGAATTCGCGTCGTCTTCCGCGCTCGAAACTGTGTACCGAAAAACTGGTTAGAACACGTACGCGCGCGATCTCGTCGACGACACAGTTGAACCGTTGCGGGCACAACCGTCTCGAGGACCCCCCGTCCCGAAGACCGTATTTTATAACATTTCTCACTGTACCTGACAATACGTCCTCAGTCGTTTTCTTCGGGCTGCCCATCGTGTAATCGCTTCAGATGACAACCGAAAACTGCACAAAAGCAAAAACACACAAAACTTTCGAATATTCGCGATCGACTGTCGAGACGTGCGAAATTGTTATACACTATACCTAGAAACATTGCTATGGTTAATCTTCGGGATTCCACGCTAGAGTCGAGATTCCGTGAAGCCAACCTATTTATAAACGAAATAATATTTTTTAAACGACGATAATTACAACTGGAATTTCAATGCAGTTTCTCTTTTTTCCGGTGTTCTCAAACGTAGGTTCGTAAACGGAAAAGGTGTTTCAAAACCCGACAGTTCAAATGTAATTTTTTAATTATCAATTTTTTTTATTCGGGTTTTTTCAATTTTAAAAGGTTTGAGAAGCCAGAAATTAGAGCGTATTATGCGGTATAACGTATTTTGCGGTGGCTTATTCAGTGTGTTTTTCTTCAATGTTAAAAGCGTGCAAGTTCTTGGGACCGGGAAAATCCACGTGTTAAGCGGGATGGCGTATTAAGCGAGGGCGTCTTAACGAGGTTTTACTGTATTTCTTTTTTCATTCTATAGGGCACGAGTTGTTTGGGTACAAGCATTACTGTGTAAAAGAAAATCAGACATAGAACCAGTGCGCCGAAAGGTTTTAAAAGGTGAGGATCTATTTTTCACGGAATTTGCGCAGTTGGTTGGAATGAGTGAAATTACTATGATTGACTTTTATAGTGATTGGAATATGATTACTACCATAAGTCTCATCTAAAGTTCACCATGATAACTTCCAAAAAATGTCGGGGTGCAAAAAGATAAATCAATGACTAATCGGTTGAGTTTTGACGCCCCACATGAGTAGGACTACAGTTATTTAAAATACATAGGCCTAGTGAGTTTATAGTGTTATACGATATCATACGAGTATTACCTCTACGGGAAGCTAAGATGGGACCTCAGGCGTTGAAGTCACCGCAGAGTAGGGAATTTTGTTTTACTAGGTTAAAAAGTAATAACCATAGAGAAGTAAGGATATTAGAGCTGCTAGGTATATAGCAGGACCATATTTTAAGTGAAGTTGAGGAGTTCGTAAACAAAATTGTGATGCCAATAATCTCAATTTTATACCTTATGAGACTGTTGCGAGTAATGACATCGATAGGAATGATTTTGGATTTAAAAGAATTATGAATAATTATGGCAATGCCACCATAACCATCTGGACGATCATATCTATAGGTTCTGAAATGGGGTAATTTGAGGAAACGTGATGGAAGGAGCCATGTTTCGGAAAGAATAGCCATAGAATATTTTTAATTAGTGAGTAAGTACAGGAAGGAGTGAAGGAGGGATGGTAAGGCTTCTAACATTCCACTGCAAAATATTGAGATTAGAAGGGGAATTTTCTTTGTAGAGGGATTGCATGGTTATTTATTATTTCGTGTGTATTAGTTGTTGATGAGATAGTGTGATTATTGAAAATTATTAATAATTGTTAATCAAGGGATTGGATTAGGTATTGCTAGGAGGGATGTTAAAAGGAAGATTTGATTAGGTTTTGAAGAGAGGAGGGGGAAAATGGAAAAAATAACGAAGAGGAGTTGATAAGAGATTCGGATAATTTGAGAGATAGAGTATGTTCCCAAGAAAAGTCGTTATGGGTAGGTACTATCTTGTGAGTGGGATTGGTTAGTTTGTTTATTTAAGTAACTCCCGTTTGGAGGAGAATACGATCGTACATCTGGTTAAGTGATATTATCTTTGGTTAGAGAAGGACTGCATTTATATTAGATTTTTTTAGAGTTGAAAAAATGGTGATTATCATTTAAATTAGGAAAATTGACGTTATGAAGAGAGGAGATAATTTCCGTATTAACGGAAATTGGAATATGGTTATTAACAAAATCTGAATATTCAAAAGTAGGTATATAACAGTTATATTTCTTGAAAACAAGCGCATCATACGAAATATTCTCAGTGGCCATTTTTTTTTATGTTCTTTTGGGTAGTCCATTCCTGTCAGCTGCGGTCGGTGGCCAGGGGAGGGAGTTTGCAAATAAAGCATGACGGATTTGTGACTTGGGCAGAGGGACATGTATCAAACGAGTGTTTGAATTCACTACAATGGCTGCACCGTACATCGCTACGAAAATATTTTTGGGGATGACCGAAACGTAAGCAACGATTGCATTGAACGGGGGAGCGAATACTAGGTTTCACTTCGAACAGCATGTAAAATAACGATATGACGGACGGAATTTCGGTAGCAATAAATTTTAGTTCAACGGTGCGGGTCTGGATCGAAGTACCATCTTTTTTAATGGATGTGCGTTTAGAGTTGTCAACTGGAATCGGAGAGTGGAGACCCTCAAAAAATTCCGTTTCCGATACGTTATTATCTACTTTAATAACACCGTACGAACAAACAAATGAAAACCGTTATTGCTCGGGGTTTTCGAATTTAAACATTGGTTGCCGTTGGTTATAGAATTGAAGGAAATTTTAACTTTTTTTGGATCCAGCGGGTTAATGTTGGTGATACCATTGAAATTTGTGAAAAAAATGTTGTTATTTTGAAAGGGTGCCAATTACCTGGATTTTTTCCTTGGTCAATGCACTCGGCGAGCACTATTATGGGACCATCATTATTCGGTGAAAAAGATCGAAGTAGTTTGTTAGTGTTTCTTGAATGAGTGTTTATAGTCGGGTATATTGGGTCGATGGTGGCGTAAAGTTACCTGTGGATAACGAGGTCTCTGCATCGAACTCATTAGGACGATCATTTATAGTATTATCAATAATGATAGCTTCGTACTCGTTATCTGGTTCTGATATATCATAATTAAAAACAGTGTTCGATGTATTTAGGATCGGTGGATTATCTAATATTTGTTGTAATTCTGGAGAAATGGGACTGGATGCATTTGCTTTACGTTTGCATCTGTAAAATCAGAGCTGGTTTTTGCATTTATATTTTGAGTTGTCAATTTTAATTTGTTCGTTGACGGGTTTTGGCCAACGCGAGAGCTGCTACCCGAAGACGACGACATGAAGTGTATCGATTAGTTTATCAATCCGATATATTTATAGAGTGGACTTTATCGATAAAAATACGTAAACGATGCACGACTGTTCGCGACGGCGCGCCGAGTCGTTTGAACGTAGACTAAAGAGTAAAGACGTAACATTTATAACAAACTTATGTGTATGATTGGTATCATTTTTACAAAGCGGTTAACATGAGTTATATTTTAAAACGCAGTTGGAAATATTTTTAATGTCGTATTGTGGAAAAAAATATTATTTCTAGTATAACTAAAGAAAACCCCTAAACATATAATTGTAAAAATGGACGCGTAAAATAACAATAAAAAGATGATTTTATGATTTATGATCATAAATGTGAATGGTTATCAAATGATAAAACAATTTAAATTTTAAATTATGAAATCAATAAAAATTAGTCTCGTAAAGCACAACAAACATTTTTATGTATTATGGAATCAATTTCATTAAATATTGGAAAAAAAACTGATTTTAATAATTTTATTATTTTTACATACTTTAGTATTTATTAGATATCTTAATATTTAAATTTAATTTTTACATCATATTCATATAAAAAACGGGTCTTTGTAAATTGCGTCCCATTTCAAATTTTTTATGTAAATTGCGGCCTGGGTATATTTTATACATACGTAAACTGCGGCCCAGGTATATTTTATACATACGTAAATTGCGGCCCGGGTATATATATGTACATATGCCTATCTAACTATTTCTTATAAATATGTAAATTACGTCTAAGCCTTTTTTCCACAAAACCAATATTTTCCTTCCCATTTTTCAGACTTAGGACTATAACTATAACAGACTTAAAACTATCTATACAAATATTATTATCATCAAATTTCAAAAAATACTTACACGTTTTAACTGTGCAACACCAACGTTGAATATCATTGTTTAGAAATTTATGAAAACGAAATTTGAAACCATCAACTATTTTCAACGTTTTATTCCTTTCACTTTTCATAACGTCCATTTTTATTAGATTGAAAAAAATACTGTAAACTGTAGAGCAACCACAGATATATAAAACAACTAGATAGCCGACTCAACGAATAAAATTGAAATCTAGAATCCATATGCGAACAGGGCAAAATATGATTGATTAATCCATGACATTTTATATTATTCCATGAAATATAATTTTTCTGTGATTGAAACCAAAGATATAATATAAAAATGTTGTTTTATATATCAGTTATCTTTTTATATGGATTCGAATTGAAACACAATTTTTCGATTATAATTTATAAACTATAAACTATAAAGTGCAATTCAATTAATTCAACATCATGGTGGTTTCTTGTTCTGTGTCTGGTTGTGTCAATAGGAGACTGAAAGGAAGCAAAGTTCATTTTTTTTCGTAAGTTCCCGGGACGCAATTTACGTATGTTTTAAAAGTACACGGGCCGCAATTTACGTATGTTTTAAAAGTACGCGGGCCGCAATTCACATAGTATATGACCATGACCGTACTTATAGGGACGCAATTTACAGACTCCGTAAAAAACAAAGAAAATAAAGTAATGTCGGTAATTAATAAATAAATAGACAACGGTAATGTGATTATCATTTAGTATCTAATTTTTCAATGGTTTTTTAAACATGTCTTTGATTGACTGAATTTATATTTATCTATATACATAAAAAAAAAATGTCAATATATTTTTGATATTTATTATCATTTTAATTTTTCCTAAAATTATATCATGAATATTAATTAATTAATTCAATATTAAACTGATTAAATCTTTTAAAGATCAAAAATGTATTGCAGTTTTTTTTTTTTTTTTTACCTAACCGTGTTTTTTTGGCACTTACGATTCAATAATCACATGTTCTATATCATAATCGATCATTGGAATCGGAATTTGAATTGGTTCCGGAACGTCAGTGCAAAACTGAAGATATGAATTACCTATAATTTGTAATCTAAATTTTAAAAAAAATTGTAGTATATTTCCTGTAATGTTTTTTTAGAAAATATAATTTAGTCATTGAAGAAAAGAGTTTGGTTTAAAGAAAAAAAATATTTAGATTTAGATTTTATAATATTGAGGTATTAATATTTCATTCATGTTGAAAATTGTTATACTTATATAAATTCTACAAACATCAGTATATGAAGGATTGAGCCATCATATTGTTCATATACCTATTAATAAAAATATTAATGTTGTATAATATAAATTTCAATTCAACGAAATTATGATGTTAAATGTAGATTGGTTGAAGTTACTATGTGCCTAAATAACGTTTCTGAAGTATCTGAAACAATAAAATAATAATGATAATTATGATACGATTATCAATGATGAATAATAGAAATATTGAATAGAGTCAAGATACTTAGTGTGAGTATTGAGCATTTCTCGCTCCGCTTAATTCACTGTAAGTGCTGCTTTATTAGTTATTACTATTATTTGAAAGTAATAATAGCGTATTGCGCCTAAAAACAATTTTGATGAGAATTGGGTGTACTAGAATAATAAATACTTAATTAAGTTTAATAATAGGACGAGACTTTTCTACGACTCAAAGTGGTTATATAGAGTAAACATTGTGTTCTAAATGTATTGAAATTAGTAATGAGTGCGATAAAAATCTTGTATTATACATATTCGAGTAATTATTTCAGTCACATTTCCGAAACGAAACACTACAGCAAAATAATTTAAAAACAATGTAATCACGAAAACAGAACATTCAGAATTTTAATTTATAATATTATTTATACATAACATTTTATCATGTTTATAAAATAACATGACTTAATTCATAGGTTAAAATTATTCTACGATGGCCGTAGTGGTGAGTTTTAATGCCTATTAATTAAGTAATTTTCAAAAACTAATTGTGCTTTTAGCATTCAAAATGAAATTTACTTTCGTTTATTTACTTTAAAATTTGTGTGATATAGATCTTTAAGTAGAAGACATTTTTATAATTAAAGTACTAGCAACATTTGATATTTTAGTCCATTAGATATTCTATCAATTTTGACGAAATATCTTTTGAAATGGCTCAGTAGGTTTCAAGATAATGGTGAAGTTTTATAAAAAAAAATGACAAAATTTACCATACATACATTTGCCATGTCATGTATTTTATTTAAATTGTTTCAATATGATACCAAATAATTCTATACATTTTGATAATGTAAAGTTTAATTATTTGCAAACTAAGTACTATGAATTATTAAATTAAAAATTTTCCCATTCTATCTATTTACTCGAAGAGTATCTGTGACTTCGATAGCCACTGAGTTTTATATTAATGTGTGTATTAAGATCTTGTGTTATCAACATTTACAATAACTCAATTTCACTCGTCAAACTTAAATGCAAAAACTTATCATAGTATTTGAGTAAAATATTCGATGATATGATTATTAGCAAAAATATTCAAAGAGCTATACAAAATAAATATTTATCATTTATGTGAGCTTGAATTTTTTAATTGTATAAAGTTTTAATTATTTATATATTGTTTTTCAATCAATTGCTTCATTTAACCGACTGTATATACAAATATATATCCATTTCCATTATATTATATTTATATTTGATTAATTTATCAAACAAATGAAAACATATTTTGAAAATCAATACATTTCTTTTAATGATTTTAGATTTTGAATGCTGGTAAATTTTGTTGTATATTTTATTTTTATTCCTAATACATGTTATTCAATCACGTAAATAATGTATAAAATCAAGTTTATTATTTTTAATTCTCTTTTATACTAATGCTTGTTTTTTTTTTTTCGTAACATATCTGGTAACTATAACATGACATGTGCATCTATATAAAATACTAGCCTTTGCCTACTTCTTTATAATACTATAAGTATATATATATATATATATATTGTATAACCAATGACTAGTTCTTAAAACTTATTTCTCTTAAAGTCAACGCTTTTTTTCAGTGGTTTTGTTGTCAATGCCATTCAGACACATGGGATTTTCAATAAATATTGAATATGAAAAATGCATTGCCTCTCAATACCAAAGTTGTGCAAAAGACTAAATAATGTAATTGATAAAAATTCGGTAATGGTCATAATAACAAATTATACGCATTCAGGGATCGGTACAAACGTGTACAGACATAATTTTCGAAGGCACCTAGGTTATGCAATATATCTTACATCTAAATTTCTACCTTGAGACTTTTCATAATACCAATAAATACTTCGATGGATTTTTAATCTATAACCTTTTTATGGTTGTTTAATTCGAAAATTTAAATTTCTATTCAATCTATTTTTAGAAATACTTTAATAAAATACTTTGGTCGTGTTCAAACTATTGGTTCGGCTGGAACTAATGAATGTCCTACTCGTTTTAGAATTATTTTTCTAAAATATTTGTCCATATTTCAAAATATTTGTGAATGGATTACTGTTGAACTCGAATTATCTGATCTCTCTTTGATAAATATTGTTGGGGATTAATTCAGATAGATAGGACTGAATTACTGAAGAATAACTGGTAACACACTCTCACGTTAAAACCAGCTGTTTTAGACAATTTTATTTCTATTTAGTGAATTGGATCAAAACTGAGATAAATGATTTTTAAACAAGATCTAAACTTTTCGTTGATGTATTAGTAAAGTAAAAAAACTTAACGAACGTAACATCATGTTCTTTGCCCATTATGCTAAATAATATATTTAAATGCAATGAAAAGTTATACAGCACTAAAAAATAAATTTTTATATAATACCTACAAATCAAAACTTAATAGACAAATAAATTAAATATGAAAAATTAATTTATATTTAATATTATCAGTGAAAATTCCGAGGCAGCTAATAGATTACGTATCTTATTCATACATACAAGCATGAACAAATACTTAAGGATAGTGCAGCGTATTGAGTTTTTTTAGAGCGTTCCCCAAAGAAAATTTGTTGTTTTCTCGAACACTTTTGGTTACAAAAGCCGAATTTGCATACAAGTCTGTTAAAATTAACGATACAAAAACATTTGTTTTTATTCGATAAAGTTAAATTATCCTATAATACTCATTTACACATACGTTTATATAATACACCTGACGATTTCTTATTACTATTTTTTTTTTTTTTTTTTACGTAAAACTACTTATTAACACACTAAGTAAAGTAAATGTCACTATTTTTCTTTCGATGTTTGAATGTTTAAAACATCAGAGTATTGCACGCTAATACCTTGAATTGAAAAAAAAAATAGTTCTGACTATAAACTGCAACACCTAGTTTTTTAACTGTGACTTTTCGTTTTTTTTCTTATGCATTTCTGTAACACTGCAATGCATAGCTGCTATTGCATTTTGTACTTATTTAATACTTAATGCACATTGTGATTCGAGTTTGGAGTAACACGGTTCATATAACACTAAATAGTCAACGGAAATACAAAAAACTGGCAACATTACAGTCATCAGTCATAGATTTTAGTAGATAAAATATCAAAATTTAATTTGCGGAGATTGAAAATAAATCAGCAAGTACCTAATTAAAAAATGTAATAATAAATAAAGCGTAGATTATAACATTACGCAACTGCAGTTGATAAGAAAATCGTTGCCAGGCATAAAATAAATACAGTCAAAATAAGGTTACAATGTAAATCCAGAAGAAAAATGCACGGTCAGTCACAAAATATAGACCGAAAAATGTAAACGAGGAGGACAGTTTATTAGAACTCGTTTGATAGGCATTAAAGGAAGATATATCACAAGAAATACATTATGATAGAAATGCTTTGCTTCATTCAGACTCTAAAATAATATAATACAAATGGTAACACATTACTCATCAATTAAATAGATTCAATAACTCTGCAAAACAATAAACTGTAAATAATAAATATCCGTCATAACTCATAACGTTACATCGTTTTTTAAATTATCTTATACACATTTTATCATAAGTATTTAAAGCTTTTAATAGCATATTTTAAAGTTATTAACTTTTAAAGTAATTAAATAAAAAATATTTATTTATTTATAATATAATTGCTCATACATAAAACGTATGAACTCAGTGCCCTAAGAATAACGCACTATAGTTGAATATTAAATTAATAAACAATGATATATTATTTATAATTATAATTTATAAATAATTACACAACAATACACGTATGTTGACTTTAATATTCGCAATAACATCGAATGGTAAATTTCTAATCTGTACAAACGTCGTTTTGAGTTACACATTTTCTTAAATTATCGATTTACGAGATAAAAATTAATAAAAAATTAATTCGTATCGTTAACAATAAGAACAAAATACCCTTGATACTTCTGAGCATAATCTTCATTGAATTCTCAAATCGAATTCAATTAATAACATCTTTATTACAAATTGACGTCCGGGTATCATCCTCGCGAGCTTTCTGCATGATTATAATGTTGGTCAGCGAGATTTCCAATCTAAATATTTGTTCCATTTACTCTCAAAAAGTTAGAAAGAATAAAATGAATTTATATTTTAAGAAGTACTAAAAAAATTGTTTTTCTTTAAATCTAATACAAGTAATAAAAATGAAAACATTTAAACATTTGAATCCTAGATGAAGTATGATAATCGCCGTCATCCTCTATTTCGGTTTAACTTAGACTATTAATTTCGCTCAAATGTTTTGAAAGCTAATTTTATAATTACTTTCATATCTCTCCAAACCTAATTTAAAATTTTTATATAGTTATAATATTCATTAATAAGAAGGTAATCTGATTTGAAAATATGGAACAATTTATAACATGTATTATTATCATTTATGTAAATAGTAAAATTTATAAGAAAATGTATGATAAATTAAAATACAATAAAATTATAACTTAGGTGTACATTTTAATTTACAAAAAATATTCAATTATTGACTCACGCACAAATACACATACTCATATATTTTATAAAATACTCGTACTAAAATAGGTAGTGTTATCACAATATAAACAATAATTTAAAATAAATTCTACTATCGACTCGTGTTATGAAATATCAGAAACCTTTAGAACTTTATTATTCGACTTACAAGTGTCGGAACAACATTTGCTTATAACAATGAAATTATTTTTAAATTTAAATTATTTATGTACACTTATCATCTACGTAAACTAGTTATCACTCGTTACCTGAGTGCATTGCACATGAGATACCATTTATAAATAATCTTAAAATTATTATCTTATGAATTAACATACATATAGCATACAGATATTATTTCTTTTGTATAGGTATATGTAGGTATATTGTTATACCATGTATTTTTTCTTGTGTTAAAACAAACCATTGACGCAACTGAAAAATAAATGTCTAAAATGAAACAGAATTTGTTGACCGTTTTTATTTTTATGACGTGTTGGTCGAAATCGGTAAAATAGTGCGCCTTTGCACTGAATCTTTTAACGTGTTTCCATACTGAACCGTAGATGAAACGATTTCTTTCATTCGTTCGACTATACCACCCAAACTTTGTGATTGTGGCACCACTTGTTGAACGGTTTTTACACGAACTGTAACGAAAAAAGTATAAATTATAGTATAACAGTAGTAGGTAGAAATATGGCATTATTTCTAGAGAGAAGAATGCATTTTTTGTATTCGTTTTACCTATAACCCATACCAAAAATATTCGAATCACTCACAAATCGCATTATAGTCAGAATCATTTTTAATTCATTACTGATTAATTTAGTCGAATAATTTTTAAACAAATACAAATTTAAATACCACCATTTAACTGCGTATTTCATAAAAGTAAAAATAAAAAATAGTAATACAAATGTATTACCTGTAGGGAATTCTAATTATGTTGATGATTTTATCAAATTATTGTAATTTATTTTAAAAAGGTTTAAAATCTTTTTTTATGACAATTTAAGGTGCCAAGTCCCTTCAATCTTTTTCGAATTTCCACCTATATGATGTATAGTACTCACGCTGTATGTGCTAAATTTAAATTTTGAATGGATTAAAGTACATTTAAAAATGTTTTGAATGATAATTCGACTGATTAAAGTGTATTGTATATTGTGTTCTGTCTAGTGATTGCTTAAGTAGCATAAATAATTATTGTTGCGATTATCACGCGTTGTAATATAGCTAGAAAAGTGCAAGATGATGATAAAATGATTACAAATATATTGGTTATATACTACGGTCTAGTTATATTTATGGCACAATTGTAAGTATATAATTCTATTATATTTTATTCTTTTTTTTTACTTTTATTTAAAATAAATACTATTAAACTTGACGATTCAAGAAATATTGTATTCTTAGAAGATATTTTCTTGTAATATACAATTGAATCTGAACCTCAAGGAAAGTAAACTAACAAAAATACAAATTTAAGTTAGTAAAAATTTGAAAAATAAAAATTTCTTTTTTATACATCTTTTGAATCCCAAAGGAATATAATGAGAAAATAATTTACTGTAATCTTCAACAAAACACTCGATACAATGTCCAGTGAATATGGGTTTTTTTTTTTAATTACCTTTTATTGATTCTCAAACTGCATCAAGAATTTTTTTTTTTCAAGAAAAGCAAACATTTAGTCAATTTTCTCAGATAAAAGGAGTAATTCAAATAATTTATATTTTTTGTGTTTGAGAGACAGATGAAAATACTAATGAGTCAGACAAAGATTATGACCAAGTTTTTAATAGTGAATAAAAATAAAACAAAATTAATATTGTACATAATTACACCTTATACATACCTATTTAGATTATATTTGATACATAGCAATTCAAAAATTCAGTTTAAAATAATTATTCTATTGAGATTTTTTATTTAATTTTATTACTTAAAAATAATACGCAATATAGTGTGCCACATAGTTCACCATATGATAAATAGAGAAAAAACTTAGTTTGAAAAGTTATTAAATAAATTTCATAAATTTAAACTGATTTTATACATACTTAATTTTTTACTGTTTTAAGTAATCTAAGGTATGTTTATGCAAACAAATAATTTTGTCCGTGTCTATTGTCTAATGGTTATGGTTTAGAACAACAATTATCTATCAGCGATATTTGATAATGGTACTGTAAAATTTTGACTTGACAATCATATATAGTCTATTCAAGTTAAGAAACATATATATCATATTTATATCAAAGAAAAATTTACAATTTGTAAAATAAAATAACAATAAGTAAATATGATAAATAAAATATGAAAATAATTTATATGAGTAATATGATTAAGGAAAGACACTCATTAGCAACACTCTCATAATTTGTTGTTTAGTTATAATTTAAATTATATATGAGGAAATTTTGTTTTTATTCTAATAGGTCACGAGATGAATCTCTTTTGAGTCGTCGTTCTGAGTTTTTGGAAAAGGTATGAGAGAACATAGATCTAGCTCAAAAATTATAACAAAAATCATTTGTACTAATCATATTCGTTTTAAATTAACCTTCAGATTAATTTAAGTGCATTTTACTTTATTTGCCTTAGTAAAATCGTAGAAATTACTAAACCACATAAAGAGTGCGCCATCGGTATTCTTATATTGAGAAAACTATACCTTATCGAAGAAACTTTTACTTGGTCAATCAAATTATTTATAGTGTCAAATTACATAAATTCATTTGAATCAATAATTTATATTTATTAACCAATAAACGCCATATGATTTATCATAACTAAAATTACAAATGAATAATGGTTAAATGTGTATTTATATATTTAAATGTACAATTTGATCTGTGTTTCATCGAGTACCGTATGATAATAAATTAAATTGAGATAAAGTGAACAGAAGTTTATTTACTCATACTATTAATGTTCATTTATGATGTATTAGCTGTTTTTCAATGTATTTTTAGGTTTGAAACTAACTCTCTCTGAATTCTTTTCGTCTCTTGAGTATAACACCTTTCACGCTCCATTTAATTAGATTTCTTAATTAATCACCAATAACCTTGGTGATAACAGCTATATATTATGGTACTGAGTTCAACATGAAAATGTAATTTGTGTTAGAAAATATCAAACGATTTAACACTAATCGACATGTATTGCGTAGTGCGAGGCAGTAAGACGATACTTGACTGTTTAAATTATGTGAAAGTTATTATTTAAAAAAAGATCATAATCGTATTAGTGTTAAAAATTAAAACATTAGAACATTGACACAATTTTGTATTACACCTACCTAAAAATGATTTTAGTAAATCGTTGACTATCTGCGGTTGTTCTTGATGGGGAAAGTGGGAAGCGTTGTCGATGATTCTCACTGTGGAAGTTTTCAAAAACTCAGTAGACTTGATCAAACTCTCCATTTGCACGCTATCATCGTTTCCACCAGTTATTAGCAAACATGGAACCTGGAGCATATTGTCTTCATCAATATTTGTTTTTGTAGAATCATTACCGTTGCGAAGCTCGATTCGATAGAATGGTAAATTTCTAAAATAATTTATAGCACCCGTCCAATCCTCTAAACAAACATAGTAATCAAAATATTTTAGTACAAAATTGTATTTTTTTAACGAAAGTTTTGATCTGCACATAAAAAATTATGTACTTTTATCAAAAATTACATGATAATATTGATAGTTATTTTAGTTTTTACATCGTTCATAGGATTATTGAAAAATTAAATTAAAACTTGGCTTTGTGTTTTTTTTCGGCAACCCTCTAATAGTGAATTAATGAATGAGAAAACTGTTAAAAAGTCTCACGCATTGACAGTGTAACATGGAAATTCTTGGTAGTTATCTTGAACAGTTGTTCATTGTGGAGATATAATAATTAATAGAGATATTATTTTTTTAATTCAGCGGTGACCTTTGCTACGGAGCTCCATCCGAATAGTTGAATACATATAAATTATGATGGGTGGTTTGAAAACTGAAATGTAAAAAGTCAATAATTTTAATAATAATTGTGGAGAAAAAATTGATCTCTTTCAGTATTTGATAGTTAGTCGACTTTATAATGAGTGCATTTTCTTTTGCAATTAGATTACGCGACGGTTAGTGGAGAAAAAATACATTGTGTGTCATAATTATCATAAGCGACGAGTTGTGTTGGCCGGTATTCTACAGTGTTTCGAAGTACGTCAGAATTATGCACAGAAATTATTCATGACATTGAATAAAAAAAAAACAAGAAAATTAATTATTGAAAAAAAAATCAATTCATGAACTAAAGAAAATGTAAATATTGAGAAATACTTTAATAAATTAAAATACGTTCAATCCCAAATTCCATTGGAGATTGGTGCGGCGAAAATGGTTGGGGGTACGAGTGAAGTTATCAGAAGCAGAGCCCCTCAAGTTATTATTAAATATGAATAGTATGATGGTATGATGGTGTCTATTTATAGGATTGTTTTTGACTCGAGGGTTAAAGTGGAAGTGGTTGGTATTTTTAACGTTTAGACTCGAAAACCTTAGAAAGTTTAGACAATTTAAGATTGACCGATCACAGTTATATAAAACTGTGAGTTGATTGGCCTTTTAGCTATGCTTTGTTGGAAACTGATTATTGATTTTTGAAGTTTTTATAGTAAAAATAATTCATTTTATCGTTAAAAAAATTAACAAATTTACTTTATTTATACAGTTAACTTTAATTTTTTAAAACTAATAACGTAGTAATAAGGCCAATAAATTCGTATCTCTTTATAAATTTCAAATAATATCATTTCAAATTATAATGATTTGTAAGCCTTTTTAGTCTGAAATGTTGTGTTACAAAATATTTCCACAACGATTGTGTACGTAGTATTACGTGCATGCGCGTAGAGGAATTTATTCGATTTTTGAAATAATCAATGCCGGAGGACTACGGCAATGATATGGTGACGGTAATATCGTGTCCGGGTATGCTGGTAAGTTATAGAGCGTGATAGCTCTAAAAAATTACACACATACAATCATCATTTAATAACGCACACACAACTTACAGGGAATAATTTTATGTTTTTACAGTATTGCCTAAATTAAACTCCTTAAAGAGGCCTGCTTTTAATCCCCTTAATGACTTAATTTTTGAGAGCTCCTGCGAGCCTTCTACATTATTCTGAGTTGTCCAGAAACGAGACGACCTTGATTCACTGAATGACGTACGTATGAGTCATCGGAATCACTTTGAAGGAAACAACGTTAGAGCATTTTTTTCATACGTTGGTAACGAATTCGTTTCACACGATGGTACGTCAGAAAAAGCCGTTACGTTAACCTGGCCGAAACAAGTATGGGATGTGTATGAGGTCTATGCTGCACACGGCCTGATTTTGTTTTGTAAGGCCAATTTTCCGAAATTATTCAAAGAAAAAACTGTTAAAAGGTGTGGCAATGCATTTTCATTTATTTTTAATGTTATTTGATGCCATCTATGCACTTGTCCGTGATTGATTGATATTAAATCCGAGGTTATATTCACGTGATTTTGTTGTGAAAAATATGCATACAGTGCCGACGAATCCTAAGTTCTGATCCATGACCCTATGAACCATGAATGATACTATGACTTATTTTTTTGTCGTCGTTATGACTTACCCGTTCACGTTGATGCCCTCGTTGGTCGTATGGCCGAGGATAAAACCAAAGCATTTTAGGTTGAAGACCTAACGAAGTTCGAAGGACTTGTAAAGTATAAATTTACTATACGGGTTCGCTCAACTGCGCATTGAATAGATTATGAGATTTTCGCGATCTCTCGTTTCGCTGACGAGTGAAAAATCGCCGATTCTGCGGGAAACACATCGTCGCTGTGACTTAACTCAGTTACGCTGGTTGACCGGATTCAAGAACATTTTCGTTTTTTTTCTCCACCATAGCACTCGAATAGTGTAAACTACGACTATTACACGGTAACGGGCGCGTTCGGTAGTTTCGGTCTGAACAACAACATTAATTATTAAAATCGCAATGTGATGTGTTTCGCCCGGCAGAGATAATAGAACGTGATTTTACGAGGCTCGATTTCGACAATAACCACGGGTGTTGTTTAATCAACCAAATATAGGTACCAAATAAAGGTGATTTATTTATTTATACAACAACTGTGTGCAAAAAACATTCCATGATAGCGATGCGCTCGTGACAATCCTTCGACGTGTTTTTCCATTCAGCTCTGGACGTATTATTGGAAGTTATTATCAGTTTAATACGGCTTTGTGTTTAAATAGTGATTTACGAACCAAAACCACAATATTGAAAATCTAATTAATTTATTGACGAATTGTAAAAAATGTATTCACCTGTTCTCGAGAACGTGTATTTATATGCGTCTATGTACGCCAAGTCGTCGTTCTGCTTGGTTTTGAACAAATGTTGATAACATTGGTTGATTATTTTGAGATCGCTTTGCAAAGCGTCCATTTCTGGTAAATATGGTAGCTGACTGAAACAAATCCAACTGTACGAATACGAAAAAAAAAAAAATGAATTAGTTATCGATCAAAATTCGACATTCAAAATCTACCACGTTTCACACATTGGATTCAAAATATGCGCATTAATATATTATATATACATACATAAATTAACACTAAAAATTATCTTCTTATCTTTATTATCTTTATAATAATGAACGTGGGCTATTTAGTACTAGTTAAATATGGTTTACGAGATTTAACAACTCAAGATACTATGTTACTACAAATATAATCATAATAAATATAATTATAATAATAATAATAATAGCAATCAAATTTCTATAATCACTCAATTCTAGTAAACCGTCACCAGAAGTCTAGAACGTAATCGCAATGAATATAGATAGTATCATAGTTATTGAATGTTTTTCGATTTAATAATATAATGTAAGTAGTAAGTACTGAATACATTTTTGTGAAGAGAATACCTGAGTATCATTTAATTTATATCATGTAAATTATAAATTATAATCTAATAGGTTTTCAAAATCCAAAAGTATTACACGTATATTGTCTATACCTACCTAGTATATTATATATATATAATATAATTAAATATAAGAGTATATTAACATTAATTTTACTCATAATTTCACAAAAATATAACAAAAATTCAATACACATTATAAAATCTTTGACTTGCATTTTTTGACATTTTTATGAACGAGTATGCTTTAACTTAATATGCCTAGGAATAAGGTACTAAGCTATTATTACATCTAATAATTCTTTCACATCAAAACCTCATTACATTCAAATATCTGTATGATAATCGTATTTCTCGTTTACTTATCATAATTTTTAATTATATGCCCATTTTACTTACTGATTACAAAAATGCAGAGGCGAAGATGTCTAAAAATTCATTTATGACATTGCGATTCGCTAATATACCACTCACCCAATTTCAAACTTTCTTTTCATTTTACCAACTTTTTTCTTGAATTAATTTATAATTATGATTTGTAATTTGATACTGTTTCTATGGGTGATTTACCAAATGATTTGGAAAGTTGTGTTTTATTGACTTTATTGTTGTTTATTAATATCATTAGCATTTCAGTATTTATATTATTCAAGACATAATACATTTAAAAATTATAATGTAACTAGAACAATAATTTTAAATATAAAAAATTAATTTTTTTTAGTAATATTCATAAAAAAAAATTTTTTTCTTACATAGTTAAATTTTACACAAACACAAATAAAGGATATTTTTTTTTTCAAGTTTTATATAATGTTACTGTACTTATCATATTTCGTAAATCAAAACAATACAGCCTACATAATATAACAATTTTAAACCTGAAATTCGCATATCATTACACCTTTGATTTTAGAGTTTAACTAATTTTAATCTTCAACTAATTATACTTACTACATATTAAGTGTTAAACAAGTTAACTGTTGAAATCATTATACCTTGGACACCACCCACTTATTTCATCTATGGCATTAGTCATTACAAAGGTATACGTTTGGCGCCTCTGCCAAATTGATATTTTAGTAAAAATAGAATGTTTTATGAGTTAATGAACACAATTGTTCAAGCTTGAGTGATGAAAGTGATGTGTTATGATTCACGTTCAAAAATATTTACGAAGTTATTTTATCGTGTATGTTTACAAAACTTCCTCTACATATTATGTGTATAATAATTTATGACTGGAAATTTTCATGAATTTGCTAAGTAATGCTTTCATTAATAATAAGCAATACACGGAAAAGTTATCTTAAAAAAATCTTGCAGTAGATAATTTTTACTAACTATGCATGGATAATTCTTACAAATAATTTAAGAGCATTTAAAACCCTGTTCTAAATGTATATCAATATAAATTATAAGGTGTTGGTAATTAGTTAAAATCGATTCAGTTATTTAATATCAACAGAAAACAAAATTGTGTATGGTATTAAATTAATTTATTTTTCTTCGATTTCTTGATCACTAACGTATATATAACTAAACTAATAGGAGGTTACCTATTACATTGCAGTGTTTGAATCGAACATAAATTTATGTTTCAGAATCATATTTTATTTACTAGTACTTCTTTCTTTGTGGAATATCAAAATTAAGTGTAATTACATTAAACGGAATAACAAAACGTTTCATTTAACATTTAATAAAACCAACTAATTAGCAGAAAAATCATTCTTATGCGTAACACAATCTATGTAATTCATTATTGGCAGGATTATTATGATTTTCCAAATCAGTATTGTGAATAAAGAGTTAGTTTTGATGAAATTTATATTTTTCATTAACAAATTAGGTGTATTAATATAGTAAATTCTTCACACATGGAATAGGTATGCTAGTTGATGGATATAATTTAAATTTAGTTTATAACCATTATATCATAACTAGACATTTTTAATTTTAGAAATCTTTGAATTAAATTCTCAAGAAAACGTAGTAAAATTGGCCTGAAATATTTTACATGTACAATAAAAGGTAACACTATAAATAAATACTGTTTTAAAAATCATGAACACGATAAGCTCTTTTTATAAGAAAGAGAATGCATTTTTTTATGAATATTTTATCATACAAATTAAAGTATGTTCACTTTATTAATCCATAATTGTGATAATTGTGCTATACTTTCAGATTTACCTCATGGTCTTACTTTTTGTTAAAGAAACTCGATGTAGGCAAATACTCCCAGTGAACGTTTGGATGCGGACACGCAATGGCTACGAATTTGGACACACATTTGGGCCACAGATGCACCAAATACCAGCCCAACAGCGCACCCAAGTCGTGACCAATCACGTGACATTTATTGCACTCGTCCACTCCTAACGTGAACAGGAACGCAGCTAGCTCAGTGACTATATTGTCCACGCGGTAACCTTTACGTGCCGACGGTTTATCAGTGTCTCCGAAACCTTTCAGATCTAACGCAATAACTCTGTAATACAAAATAAATTTAAATTACTAAATACATATAAATATATGTGTGTGTGTGTATATACATATATATGAAGAGTGAATATGTCAAACGTTCTAAGTGCCAAAAAAATAATAATTTTTCAGGAAGCATAAAAATATTACAACGTTCAAAATAAACAATAATTATTAATATGTATTAACATATAAATTTCATACTCACATGTTACTATAGCCTAGTATAGTTTTATTACTATAATTGTCATTTCATATTCATAAAAATTAAATATTTGTTAGTGACAGTTCCAAGTGCCAAGTCTTATACCATAAAATGTTCTAAGTACCAAATGGTCTTAAAATAATTGTTCAAAATAACAGACACTAATTCTTTATTAAATAAGTGAAAACAAATTATAATTCATCATAAAATAAGAATATTTTCTTCATTTTAAAATTAGTAAAAAATAAACAATACCGTTTTTTAATTATAACAAAATCAAAAACAAATTAACAAACCGTATTAAATTAAAAAAATTCTTGATTGAATAAAATAACATAATAATACACTTAAACGTAAAATAAACATTTTTTTCTTCATTTAACAATGTATAACCAAATAAACAATAACCTTTTTTAAATATCACAAAAAAAAAATTAATTAACGGACTGAGTTTAAAATAATGTTGTGATAACCCTTGATTGAATATAATAATGTCGTAGAAAATAAATTTTTAGAAAATGTTAGTTCATAACGTTATATTTTGGTAGAAGTTTCTATGCTCTTCAGGTAGAAAAGGGATCATGTTCAACAGATCTTTTTTCTTCTCTGCCGACAACGTTGGTTTCGGCATAGGCATTAATGTCTGATTTTTAAGCTGATCTGTTGTAGCATTTCTTTTAAAAACGTTCATATCTTTCCAGTGTTCTTCATCAGAAAATGTTTTTTTATAATATACTTTTTCAGGAGTTAAATATGAAACTTTTATCATTGAGCACGTTGAAATTGGTAACTTAGTTGTGATCAGAAAATTGTTAGCTATATTGTTAATATATTGTTAATAAATTGCTATATTGTTAATATATAATAATTGTTAGCCATTATTAGTTTTTACAATTATTACTCAGTCGTCGAGTCGTATTATATTCTAGTAGTCGAAGTCTATTCTAGTAAATTAGTAAAGAAAACATTTTCTTTGACCAATCAAATTTCTACATATATATCTATCAATAGCGTTCAAGTTTCATTAAGATAAAGTCAAAAAATTATTTTTCACTCGCGTTTTAAGTTGGGATTTCGGATTAAATAAGTTTTTTGACGTAAAATGTTTGATTTGTTTTTATTTTAGATTCTGAGTAAAGTGAATGATTTTATGGATTTACACTGATGTTGGTTTTTTTTTCTAGAAACACTTTTTGTCACAATTAGTTTTATCCAAAAATTTTATCCAGCAACTCTGTAGATAAAGATGTAGATGTAGATATAGACATATAGATGATACTTTGAGGGTACATTTTTCAGATATGTATTTTCTAAGTATTATTTTGATCCCAAAATTTGTTGATTTTCGTTTTGAAACTTTTGTGAAGTATGTATCAATAATTATTAACCATCATATTCGTATATACGAGTTATAATTACACTGCTAGCTGAAATAAGAATTCATGTAATCTCTACGAGTTGCTATGTTAACGCGCGTAATTTGTTCACGGGAATACAACATTCGCGTTTGTCATTCGACTATCGAAACTCGCTGAAACGACATTGTTTATAACATTTCGTACAGTGAAATCCAGTCTATTAAACAACTGTCGGATATGACGACGAGAATAGTGACGAGTGTTGACGTACGTGCCCTAGTCAAGCGGTTCACGTCAACCAATGACCGTGGGTCGACGAACATCGGCGTGGCCACAACGACGACGACGGCGGCGGCGGCGGACGTATTCCGGACCGGCCGCGTCAGCCGCCTGGTAAGCGTATTCGAAGACATGGCGACGGCTGCGAACACGTCTTCCGCCACCCAAGTCCGCCGACGATCCGCGGGCCAAGCCGAACGTGGGGCTGACGGCCAGATTACAGCGCCGAGAGACGATGACGGCCGGACAACTGCGCCGGCGTACGGCGAAGGAACGTCGGCGCGGACAGTCGTGGCGTCCGCGTCGCCGGCCATGCGTTACAGCGAAAGCCGACGGCTGTGGCGCCGATCGCGGCAACGCGAAAACCGTCGGCTGGGGAACGGAGACGCGGCCGCTTCGGTGACGC
This sequence comes from Therioaphis trifolii, assembly GCA_027580255.1. NCBI lineage: Eukaryota > Metazoa > Arthropoda > Insecta > Hemiptera > Aphididae > Therioaphis > Therioaphis trifolii. Next base: position 86,583,106 of record CM050404.1, read on the forward strand.
GAGGAAGAAGTGACGGCGAGACCGCACCGTTGAAGCGGACGACGTCTGGTTGCGGTGACGTGACGATCGCACCACGTGCAGCGGACGTTCGGACGGCGTACACCGGGGGCAGTGGCGACGGACGGCGGCGGCCACAGTGGCAACGCCGGGACCACAGTACCTTAGGAGTGAGGTCCGGAGCCCGAACCCCCAGCGCGTCCGCCAGATCCGCTTGGATGAAATCCGGGGCTACTACCAGCCCGGCGACGCGGGGAAGCGGCGGACACGACAGACGGCAGCAGCAGCGGTACCGCCGACAACAGGTCGGCGTCGGTGCGCTGCAGTTGCCTGTCCTGCGAGGATGCCATAAACGCCTCCACTGTCCCCCCGAGGTGAGATCCGCCACCCCCACTTCCACTGTACACTCCAGAACCGCGGTTACCCCGGTGACGAGGGGAAGCGGTGGCCAAAACGGACGGCGACAGCAGTGGTACCGCCGACAACAGGTCGGCGTCGGTGCGCTGCGACCGCCGGTCTCACGTGGACGCCATGCACGCCTCCGCGATGCCCCTGGGGTGAGGTCCACCGCCTTTGCCCCCATCGCGTGGACTAGGTCCACGAACGTTGGCTCCGGGACCACGATCACCCTGACGACGCGAGTATGCGGTGGAAACGAACGACGGCAGCAGCAGCGGTACCGCAGACTACTGGTCGGCGACGGCGCGCTGCAATCGTCGGTTGCACCACGTGGAATCCTCGTGCCGGACGAATCCACGTACTCGCGCAGGACCGTAGCCACGCAGACGGGGACGAGCAGTCAGGACGCGGCCACCACGCAGTTGCATAACGCATGGGGTCCTGTCATACAGGTGGCTGTGCGGGACCCCACCGCGGCACCCTCGGCACCACCGGACCTGTGGCTCTACGGAGCCACAGGTAATTGGGTGTGGTATGATAATGTAGGCTGGTGGCCTGTTTACAAATTAATGCGATAAAAAAAAATTATATTCGTATGTATTTGTTTTGTTTTGTTATCATTTACACATCGAGTAATAAAAAAACCTGTTGTACTGGCTGTAAGTGAAACACCCGGTGGTTGAGCTCACAGATGGTGTGAGACAATGGTGAAGTAAAATAGACTACTGATTCATATATATATATATATATATATATATATATATATATATATATATATATATATATATATATATATATATATATATATATATTACAGGCAAAGTAGGAAATCTGGGCATTGTATAACAATGCCCGGGAACTGTGCACAATGCCCGAACATTTTGGCCAATGTAAGAATGATCATTTTAATACTCAAATTTGTCATACATTGACCGGACATTATACTACATTTCCCGGGCAAAGTGTACCCTGCCCAGATTCAAGTGGGCAAAGTGAATTATACAGTGCGCTGTATACTTTTACATCAAATTGAAAAGATTATAAAAGATAATTTATATGAAATTGGAACAAACGAGGGCAGACTACCTCAACTCTACAGTCGGAACCAATTTACAATATGCAAAGAGGTGTTTATCCAGGCTGATGATGTCCCACCAGTACAAATTTCATTAAGAGAAGTGGCAAGAAAATCTTCTAATTTGGGTGGCCAAGGGTATGATAGGTGTACTTGCAATACATTGTGTAAGACCAACCGGTGCAAATGTAAAAGATCTGGTCGTATTTGCAACTCAAAGTGTCATAATAGTGGTGTATGTGGTAATAAATAAAGCAAATAAATAATAATTGCAATTTAATAATAAATAAATTAAATATTAAAGCTGTGCAACTTTAGTTATTTTTAATAATATTTTTAATATCTTTATTTTTAGTTTTTTTATATAATATTCAATATTTAATCTACTGTGCCCAAATCTAATTGGGCTCTGTATACAATGCCCGGGCAACGTTAACTTATTCCAACTTTGCCCTTGAAAATCGGGCATCGTGCACAGTGCCCGGTCATTGTGCACGATGCCCGACTTTCTACTTTGCCCGTAACATATATAATATATATATATATATCTAATTCGTATACTATAATTCATACCTAGATGACATTAAGAATTGTCATATGAGTAACAAATGCTCGTGATGATCTATAAGAATAATTCTTACAATTATTGTATATTTTATCGTGCATTGTCTATGACTCTGTGAGATATCAAAATATTGACCATGACGACGTCTATTAATTTCGGTGACCTGAATTAGTCCTAAAATGTAGGTACCCTGTTCACTATCGTTTGCTAATTTGTGGTAGTCATTAAAAATTTTCAATTTCCAATCTAATGAAATATTTTTGCAGTCATAATTACATTTGCAAGTTGGCTAAAACAAATTTTAAAAATACCATTGGTACCATCGGATTTATGATTATTAAAAAAATGTTATATTTAATAGGTACAAACCTCGATAAATGGTTTAGGTATTGCCTGAATTTTGTTGTTACTTTTCCTAGTCACATACGATTTATCACTTATTCTTCGTTTAGTCTGTTAATTTCTTTTTTTCTTACCATTTCGTAAATTTATACTTTCAGTCTCCATAATAATGGTAATAATTTGTACAATACAATTTAAAAATAAAACGTAACGATCACAGACAAGTCTATAGTTTAGTACATAAGTTATTAATATGATAGCAATCTGTATCGCGAGGCACTTGGAACGCACGTGTATGGGTATGTCACATGGAACGGATGCCATCTATTAATGCGATTTTGAACTAGTAATAAATCGATTTGGCACTTAGAACATATTATACAAGATTGTTGCCCATGGCACATAGAACATTTATAAGATATAAAACAAGTTTTCATTTTTTTGGCACATAGAACGTTTGACACATTCACTCTTCATATATATATATATTATTATTATTATTAATATCTTAAAAATTTTGAAACTCGTCGGATTGAAAAGCAATCTTTTCGCTTTGCGATGCGAAAAAGAAAGTTTTTGATATGAATACGCTAAGAAAATGGGAGACGAAATTCGTCAAGGTAGTCTCAAATCATGATGGAACTTTGTACTTTATTTCACCATTTTTCCATGGATGAAATACTGACATAAAAACTTTAGGTCATTTTTAAAAAAAATCTTGCGAAAATTAGACAAAAATAAATGAAGGATATGAATGGTAATTTTAATACTTCATAAAAGTTTATGAAAATGTAATATGATCTTACTTATATACTTTGCTAACAACAGTGAAAAATTTTTTTTAAAGATTGGCATGGTTTTTCATTATTAATCGAGAGATATTTTTTTTTATTGTTTTTTTGAAGTGAGCTCACGTCGCGTTGTAAGCAAGCGAAAAGTCGAAGGCCCTCCCCATAGCTATTTAAGTATTTAGTTTTATTTTTATTCTCAGATAGTCATTAGTTACTTTTATATTTAATAATATCTAGTACGAGTATAATATAATATTTATTTTAGATTCTGAGTTAAGTGAAGGACCTATTTGTAATTTATATTAGTAAGAAAAAATAATTGTATTAATATTATTTTGTTTGAAACTGTTAATCAACATTTTACGATGCTGAATAATTTATCCTTAAAAAATATCAACCATACAATAAAAAAAAAAAAAATATATGTGGTAACGACTTATGAAAAGTGTGCGGGTTTGAATGGTAATGTGTGGTTTTGAACACTCCTAGGTGTTAGTTGCTTATATTATCATTTGAAATTTTATTGAAACATGTAATTAATTACATTAATTTCGGAATTATTATTGTGGACGAACTCCAGTACCCCGTCGTGGTAGCATAAGTTTCTAAGGTAAAATAATATGCTCATTTAAGTATTGTAAAAACACATAAAAGAATTACAGTTAATAAAATAAAACCAGATGGATGAAAACAGATTATTATACGAAGTAAATCTATGAATGTAAAAAAAAAGGTGGTTAGATAATTGTGGTGAAAATTTGTCTTCTGTCCTTTCAGTCCTCTGGAAAGATAATGGATAATAGGTGTAAATAATCTTAAATAAGATACTTTTACGATTGAACAACGATACGTGAGGTACGAAATTATTTAAAATTTAAAATTAATTATAAATCTTTGTTTTCAGAAAGTGATTCTATAGTATATGTAGATTTATTAAAAATGTATTACAATATGTCCGTCATAATTATTTTGAATTGATTAAAAAAAAAGTGCCGAGCTATTCAGTAAATTACTTCTTTAAAAATATAAATAACTACTTTCGTAGACTGTATCAAAATAATAAGTGTCTACATAAACGTTTGATGTACTTAAACTATTCCGCAAGAAAATTATTTTTAATTTTATCAAAGATTAGTGCAATAAAACTCTTCTTAATATATATTTATAAATTTTAATAGGCACATTAAAGTAGATAATGGTTGGTAATGAAAATATCAAAGTGATATTGTCAAAATAATTAATTTTAAAATTAATGAGATTAAAGTCAAATCGATTTATTATACTAATGATGCTACTAAGTATTGGATTGACACATGATTAGGTAAAATTTGATTTAATTATATTTTTAATTATTACTTTTAATGCACATTCCTGAAAAAAATAAAACATTCAATATGATTATTAATTTCATACAATTTTAAATAACAAATAAAATCAAATTCTTAAAATATTTTAATCACTTTTAATGACAAATGATTTTCATGGTCAAAAGCCTTACTGTAGATTTTAATGAAATATTTTGATTTTCTTATTAATTTGGTGGTTCATCATTAAAAATAAAAACAAAATGTAAAAATCATAAATACCAAATGTATCAGATTGTCTCGTATGTTAAGATTGTTATTCATGCAATCGTTTTAAATGGTTAGAAAGTCAATTTAATGAAATAATAATTTAATGATGTTAAATTCTGATAATGGACATTGTATTTCAATAAGAAGTTCATGAAATATAATGAAGAGGTCATATCTTATTTTTGTTTTGAACTATGTTTATGTTTTTTTTTATCAAGGTACGTGCTAAAATTAACTTAAGATATTATTTACCTTATGTTAAGTTGATGTTTTTAGTAAACAACTAATTTATACTCTAATATATGTATACACGTACGAGTAGTAACATAACTATACATTTTATCTCAATGGAATTGAGAAAATAGTAAACAAAACTGGTAAATAATAAGTAATCATTAACTTAATTTTTTTTTTAATTTAACAATATTATAAGAAGCAATTATTTTTATTTTTATTTTTTATTTATATTTTTTATAGTTCTTTTTTAATAGGTGATTAATTAAAATTAAAAGAAAATCAACCAATAATGATATAGAATGATGGTTTTAGAAGATAGTTTCTTTATTTGCAAGTAAAATAATTTCTAATCAGTCATTATATATTCTTGTCTATTAAAGGTAATTTAACATAGTTATAAATATTATGAGATGGTAATCAGTACTCAAATAATGATCATAGAATACTAGTATACCCGTTGCGAAAATTCGCAATTGATAATTTATTTATATGTTAAAGTTAAAAATTGAAAGTAAAGTTGATTGTGCACACATGAAATTCCTCAAAATCAATGAATTAAGCAATTAATAGCTCAAAAAAAATAGCTTGATCCACTGAGTTTACTTAGATTTGTGTTCACATCCCTAGTTAGTTATAACTCTAGTTATAGTGGTTTGACTGAAGGAAAATCTTGAAAAAATTGAATATAAAGTTGCACGCATAACTTTCCTCAAACTCAACAAATTTAAGCATGTTTAAGAGGAGCTATGAGAATTCGAATTGCTTGAGTGAATGTGTCCCATAAGAAATGTACAGGGAAAAATCGCGTTTTGAGTATAACTTTAGTAAGATGGGAGTTGAGTAAATTTAAAAGATTGATGACATATCTGTGTCGAAATTAAATACCTTTCATTAAAAAAAAATAAAAAAATGAAGAAAATCGGCCGGATAAAACGGCCTGACGGGCTGACTTTAGTTTTCATAATTTTTTTAAATATTTTATAAGATTTTTAAAATTACCGAAAATATTTTGATAAGGTGGGTATTTGATGATGCCATGTAATCCAGCATGATGGAAATCCATGCAATAACAATACAATTGCTCCTTTGGGATCGCCAGATTCGACATAATGAAATTTGACACCCTAAAAATAAAAAATAAATTAATGAGTGCAGTTTTTCAATTATTATGAATTAAATTATAATTACCAACTAAATTTTATACAAATTTATTGCAATAATTCGGATCAATGATTTATACGGGCAAAAAATGTTATTTCTAGAATTTCATCTTTAAATACCAGTACTTACCCATGTATAATATTGCAATATATAATTCGAATTTTGAACTATCTTAATTTTGTACCCATGTTAACAAGATTTACATTATTAATTGTATTAGGAATCTGTTAAATTATAAAAGTACTTAAGAATTAAATATGAACACAATTTTTGAATTAAATAATACGTTAAGACTAGCTATAGTTTTATACATAATTATTTATTTTACAATTAACAAAGTTTCAATAATTACCGTTTAAAGACATTTACAATATATAATATAATAAAAAATAAAACTAACGTATAATTACTAGTCTATTGTAGAAAGAAAATACGTTTGAAACTTTCGAATTATTTGATATTTTGATCGTTCGATATTAATGATAATAAATGTGATGAAACTACGAAATGATTGTGTTTGTCTCTAATAAAACATTATACATGTATAATAAGAAAATATTTATTGGCTTTTAAAAGATCTTAAATATTTAAACGTGTTTTAGTGTTATCGTCGTAATTAGATATCCACAACACTGCAATAATGAACACAATGTCGATTTAATGTAAATAGCATATTATTTGGGGATCTTTATATTTGTAAATTCACGATTAAATCAGAGTTAGGTCAGAATGTACATTAAAAGACTAGTGAAATGTATTTAATCTTTATTATTGATATCGGAATACTTCTGTAAACAGTGTTGCGTGATAGATGCCACATACTATTGTGTTTTTATAGTGTCTAAACTTCAGTGTATTAACTATTGAGTTCCTGCATTAGTACCATTATTTCCCTATTATATTTTCTCGATCATATATCCTTAATATATTATTAATAAAATATATTAAAATGTTATAAGCAACAACATATTATATAGGTACACTAACATATTTAATATAAGGTGTAAATGAGTTTTGCGAGTACAGGCGGAAGAAGTGAAATTTCTGTAGTTTCTGGTTTATTAAATTTTGCACAAAGTATAAAATATCTCATTCGTTGCCGTGACAATAGTTTCGTTATGACAGAATGTTACATCTATTTTTAACATAAATATGTTTTTGGGCTGGATACGGTTTATATAATGTTGATCGATTTTCGCAAAGTCGATAATCTTAACGATTTTATTACTATGGTTACTCGTTGTACTACAAATATACATTTATGATTCATAGTTTTTCCTTGTAGAAGAAAATTACCAAGAAGTTTTGCCTAAATATCCGGACTAAATCATAAAATTCGTATGTACTGCATGCGCAGCACATTACATTGTACACTCTTAAAAAATTATGGTATCCAATATACCTTGTGCATTTAAATGTTTAAAATGAAGAAATTTGTATTAATTTATTATTATTTTGGAAAATAGTATTTTCTTACTGGGTAACTATATAATTATTTATGGGTTTCAAAACTTAATTTTAGTACCTCTTAGATCCCCGCTTGTGTCAGTCCACTTGTTAATTTACTAGTACATCTACGGCGACAATTCAAAAGGGCATGAGTACCAAATCCATATTTTACTCAACTATCAATTAATAAAAATTATTGATCAAAAATTTGTTTTATGATCACTTAAAATAGATTAAAACTCAACTTGTTGTTGAGTTACAAAAAAAAAAAAAATTGTTTTTTAGCTCTCCTGAATAATTTTGGAAATGTCACTTATGCCCTTTTGAATTGTCATCATCGACATGGTTTAGTTTATTGATATAATCTTACCACTACTAAGATATATATTCAATACTACAAGCCAATATTAAAAATAAGTAAGTACCTAATAAAATGTAAAGGTAATCTATTTTCGGATTATACATCAAATTATAGACTATATTTGTGTTGTATTGAAAAATGATAAAAACTGGAAATTTAGCACTCTCGCACATCGAGCTTTTATAACATATTTAGTTAAATAATTCAAAAGTAACTTGAAATTTAAGTCTGAAGCTCCCGAGACCAGTATTGGGTGTCATGACCTTTCGATTGAAAATTATCATGTCGAATAATTATTAGGCTCGAGTAAACCCATTTTTAATCTTACTATTTAATTTTTATTTATTGTAAAAATTATTTAATTAAAATACATTAGCAATGGTTTGGTTATCATTTTAGATTCTGAGTGAAACGAAGAATGTACTCGTATTAGTTTTGATGTTGTTTTTTGTATCGTATGTATGTTTTCACATTTTTGAGTAATAATGATCCAAAAGTGTCATCCTTTTTTATTAAAAATTATTATTTAATCTAATTAGTACTATAAAGAGGAAATTTTTCTCAAAGTCTGACTTCACAAAAGTTTCGAAAATAGTTTACTATTTTCGGACTCTAAATAGAAATGATAAATTATTGAAAATGTCTCGTTCTTCGGAAGTTTTCATCTGATCATATTTAATATTTGATATAGGTAATATGATATCAGGAAGCATATTTTTTAAGTAATAAACTCGTCACATATATTTCTATCTATGGTTCAAGTGTCATAAATATTAACTAAACAAATTATTTTATACATGCATTTAAATTTAGAATTACCCCTCAAATAACTTTTCTTACGTAAATTATCTGATTTATTTTATATTCTATGTGAAACAAAGTATCTTATAGTTTTAAAATGATGTTCATGTATTATCATTTTATTTTTTAACTGGATACATTTTTTAAATGTATCTAATAGGCAAAAACCCACCTTAATTTTGTCTGAAAGTTTCATCCAGAAATTCTATAGATCGGAAATCGCATGTAGATGGTACTTTGAGGGTGTATTAAGTTCTCCTCGTAATAATTTTTCCGGGCATTAGAAAAAAATAATTAAAAATGGCGAAATTCTCCGTAAACGATGCTTTCATTAAATCGACTTTAGTAATTTCATCATAACTTTATTGATATTATTGGTAGAAACTTGAAATTTTCACAACATATTATTGACATATTACTGCAATTGATATGATCATATTCATACATTTCTCTAACGATTTTGAAAAACATTTTAACAATCGTGACTCAGGATTTTTAAGTTTAAGAAAATAATTATACAATTTTTACGTAATAGACTGTTTTTATTTCAATTTTCAACTCAAATAATTTATTTGAAGAAATTGGTCAATCCAATCATAATGAAACTTTGAATACAAATAAAACAAGAAGCTTTGAATCTTAACGTAAAAAAAAAAATGTCTTCTTTCATCCAAACGGATATTTTATTTCTGAAGCTTTGCTCAGAATCATTTAACTAAATCAATGATCTTTTCTTTAAAATCCAATACACCTATTCCCATTAACTCGTACAAGGAGTAAAGAATATCCTATGGGGTGAAGTACGTACTTTTTATTTTTTTTTTCATAATATTTTTTATTTTTATTAGAAAATTTGACATTTTTACACAAGCTTATTTATAAGTAGCGTTAGCAATATTTACATTTTTATAGTAATCAGCACCGTGATTTTTTTTTATATAAGCTAGAAGTCTTAAAGTTTGGCAAAATAGTGAATTTTTACGTATATTATCAAATTAACATAGATTATTCATGTTATTATATACTTGAAAACTGTATCAACTATTTATTATGAGTTTCGCTAAGAACCGTTTCCTGAAAACAATGATACATCATTGATTTTAAATTTAAAATAATACCATACTACACGTGGCTTATCTAACGTTCTCTACACCCAATTCAATTATCTTGTTTAAGTACCGAAGAATACCCATGAAACAAAGTATGCTCGGATTTTTTTGTATCAGCTTACTTAATCATTTTTTTTATTTAATTTAAGTTGTTTTTGTATAAATATTAAGAATGTCGATTGAAGTTCTATTGTATGTTTATGTTTTAGTTTTTAATTTTTTTTAATATTTAAAATTATAATATTTTTAATAACAATTTAGTATATTAAATAAGGTTTAGGCGTTATTTTATAATTTTTGATAATATTTTCTATTGATAAAATACAAAAGTATTTAATAAAGTTGTTACTAATTGTTATAGCTCAAATTTTCATGCTTAAAACTATCAAAAAATGCCTGCATAATTCAAATCTTTAAAAATGTCCAGAAAAATGTGTCTGTAAAATTGTATAAAAAAATTTTCTTTAAAATATAATGCAACATAAATAAAAGATAAAATAACTTAATGTGAATATCAATGAAAGTATATTATTTACAGTCATATGAATATCGTATGATAAAGTAATCAATTATGATGTGGATTGAGATACATTTGCAAATTATTTTATTTCGCAACCAAATTACTTGATATCATTTTTTAAGTATAAAATTAAAAATATGAAATATCTAAATTACATGTTTATAATACAATCATGGGTGATTTTTTTCGGTCATATTTTAAGAAATAACTCAAAACTAACCTACAACCTTAAAAATTAAGATAAATGTCAAAAACGCAAAAATTACCTTCAGAAATGTTTGTTGTTTGAATAGCGTACACTCCATTCAAATACATAATCGTATTTTGTAGCCCAGAAAGCATTAAAAAAAATGTTAAAAAGTTCATATGTACTGAATATTTTCATTGTAGTACTAAGCGGAAAATCATGGACCTACATTTATGTTTGATATTTTTAATTTTTTAATTAGAAACTCTGTTTAACAATTAGTTTCATGTTTGATATTAAATACCTTATTAGTCAAACCAGAGGTGAAACTAGTATGTATAGTGCATTACTGTGCAATTCAATTGTACCTAATTTTGCAAGTAAAACAATGTATCGAATGATTAAGAAAACATGTGAGTGATGAAAAACAGGGGTGGATCTAAGGAGGAATAATGGGGAGAATACCCCTGCCTCTTAAGCTATGTATCAGCAGGTACTAGTGTACCTGCTACCATTGATTAAAAATACATGTATGTACGTTCAATCAATGCTACTACACTGTAAAATAAGACTAAATTTAATATTTGATAAATCTTAATTACCTAGATACCTAGTATACAAAACAGTTGCTTATTTTTTAGTGCAATATCTATGTCCGTATATACGATTTCGTATCAAATACAGCACACGAGTTCCATTGTTTATTTATCTACCTATTCTAAAAGGCTACATTGCATAGAAACAAACGATTTGTGGTCGTGATTCGAAAAAGGCCCTGAACACTGTTGTTGCAAACAATACATGAGGTCCCCCCTCCCGCGCCGTGGACTACCCGATGCACCGCGTGTGTACTTCAATTTTTTAATACCTTGACTTTGACGTACGAGTGGGTGCCGTAGACTGCGGTGGACAGACACGGCGGTGGACGGTCCCGACGCGACCGACCGACCAGGCGCTTTCCGCAAGCCTTACCGCCGCGGGCGGCTGCGGATACGGCGCTCGCATCGCCGCGGTCGTCCGCGGTGGCGGCGGCGGCGACCGCGTCGATGTCGGCGCCATCGCCTGCAGGCCACAGCGGCCGGATGATGCGGGCCACCGCGTTCTTAACGACCACCCACGAGCCCCAGACCACGGACAGCGCCAGCATTTTCAACGACTCGACCGTGGATATGGACACCACGTTGTCGCCGCGGCCCTCCGCCAGCACGGCCATTGCGATGCCGCAGCAGTAGTTCCCGACGTCCTCCGGTCCCGTCGGCCACGCGTGGCGTCAAAATTCGTACGCGGGGCCCCGCTTCGGCGATCGAACGGGACGGGCGGCGGCAACGGCGTCGGCAGCGTGAAGAAGGCGCGCGAGACGGCAATCCACGAGGCGATGTTTATTTTTTTTCCCCCTTCCGTTCCTCTGCGCGGAGGTTGTAATTATTACCGTTTACTCGAATTATAACCACGATGACGGTGACGGCACGCGGGCTATAGGACCGCCGGTAGGTCGCGCGAAATTTTTTACAAAATGGTAAACGATACGGTCATCGAGTAGAGCGACCGGCGTGGGTACGACTGACGAGTTGCGACTAACGACCGCCACCGGACCGCTAAACTAATGGAACGTGCTACGTGCTTGTGTGTGCGTGCGTGCACGCGTGCGTGTGTGTATATACGAGTGTTTTGGATAATGTGATAACTACACACTCGACGATGGTTCGAGAATAGGACTTTGGAGTGCAATCACGAGTGATACTAACACCACTACGGCCACTGACCACGTGAGGTATTGATTATTATCTCGTTGTGTGTCTCGAGCTGTGCGTGACGTCACATCGAATAGCATTTAAAACACTTGTTACACGTCAAATATTTATTAATTGACCACACGTCCATGGCCGGATTAACGGGGGGTCTATCAGGGGTGACAGCCCCGGGGCCCCTCTCTATTACTAAAATAATAGGGTCCCATAACATGTTGAGCTGACTACAAATTTTGTGATTATATTATAACAATTACGTTAGAATAAATGAGGCTTTGTAAACCTTTTTTTTTTTTTATTCAAATAACTTACTTAAATTTCTTGATTATTTTGTAAATCAGTCGCTAGAGGAAGTATCCTCTTGTATATTCCGTAATATACATCGTTGGCACGCTACAGTTCACATATTTGAACATATATTTGACGATCTCGGTTGCTAATAGTTCGGCTAAGAGAGCATTCTCGAAATTGACTAGAGTAAAAAACAAATATTGGACTACTCAAATCCAAGAAAACTTAGACATACAAATGGTCCTTTATTCTGAAAATGATCTATTAAAATCTCTATATTTAAATCAAATGGTAAGAGAGTTAGCTTCTGATAAAGCAAGAAAAAAAATATTGAGAACATATTTATTGTTTTATGTTATTTATTTATAGTTTACAATTTTATTAGTTATTAAAAATTGTATTTTAAATAATGTAAATAAAACACTGTTTATTACTATTGACTTCTATGTTTTACTCAAGTCACGAATGGTATTTTCCTACGATTAGTTGTTTTGTAGATGTTATGTAGGAAAAATATTGTAAATCTTCATTCATTTAATTATTTTAAAATAAAATGTATCAAATAGATAGAAAATATATTTGTCTACAAGTAACACGAGCGGCTTAGTAAAGTGTCTTAATACGTTTTATTAAAAGGGCCCACATGAAACTACAGCCCTGGGGCCCAATAAGTTCTTAATCCGGCCTTGGACACGTCCCGCGTAGATTTAAATTTAAAACGATCGAGAGTTACGACGTCTGTGTGTCATAAACGTATGACAAATACAAGCCAAAATGTAGCAGCGAGTCATGTAGGTGACGTAATCCGTGGCCGGTTTACGAGCTAGAGTCGAGAGCGTATTCACTGTTCATTGTGTGCGGTTACCTATCTTGGTGCCGTTTCTAGGGAAAATATTATGTTTAAGAATCATACGCATTATATATATATATATATATATATATATATATATATATATATATATATATATATATATATATATATATATATATATATATATATATAATATAACGTGATATATATATCACGTTCACTGCGGACAATTGGCATCATTTGCACGTTATTTTTCAATGTAAGTACTATAACTAATTCAGCAGTATGATTATATAACTTAGATTTTGTCAGCGTTATCTTTGAATGTAATTTAAATACTACACTTATATATGCAACCATAGGAAAATTGCTGCGTAATCCGTAAGAATTGACTAAGTTGAAATAGTTGTTATTTTCCAACTTAAAAATATATATAAAAAATTATTGGTACATTCAATCCTTACAAACCTAAAAATACAGGTATATTGACATGTTTTGAATCTATTGGTAAAAAAATATCTCCTTTATAAGACAAAAAAACTTTAAACAGATTTGTCAATAAAAACTTACAGACAATTTTATTAGACTAAAAATAGTAAGATATACACACGTTATATGTTTACCATGAAGCTTTGCTTAAACTAAATAAATGCTTCGTAATTGCTTTAAAATTAAATACACCCATCCCCAAAATCTTGACTGAAAAGCTAACAATATTCTAATTTTCAATCTTGAAACCAAAGTTTTAAAAGGATCGATTATACTAATTATTATTTATAGACATTCAAAGTCGAAAATTGGTGTAAAAACTGTCCATTTCATTAATAAATTTTATACGAATTTAGTTAAACATTTACAAAAAAATTCTCAAAAATGAATTAAATCATTTTTTAAATATAATTGGATATATTTATCAAATTATAAATAGATGGAGAGAATTGCTTGTGGCAGCTCAGGTCCTACAGGGACCGTTAAGCTAAAGAAGAAGAAGAAATATAATTTGACTAGTATATGAGTAAAATCATTCTACATTTTCCGACTTTTTATCAAACATTAAAAATGTTATTATAAATAAGCTTTAAATAAATTAGGTATTTTTATTGTTATATTTCCAACTGAAAATCATTTTTTGGAAACATTTGTCAAGTTTGTAACAATGCATTATTGAAATATGTTGACAATTTTTAGCTACAATACTTTTCGGTTATTATTATAAAAAGTACGTAATTAAATAATAATATAATAAACAAATCAAGATAATAACTACTTATTAACTCGTGCATACATTATTCATTTAAAACTCCCTCTCAACTAATTCCTAGGTATGCCATAGCTCATTATAATATTAACGAATTCTAAGCTTATAATGAAAACAGTTAGTAATAAAATGGTGGCGGAGTTGATCACTATAAATTATTGATTTCAGAAAACGATTCTTAATGAAAATTAAATAATAACTTGACTTAAGCTTATTTTTCTAAAAAATGTAATTTACTATGATGAACATTTGAAATGATTTAATGATTTAAAACACGTTGTTCTATCTGTGTCTTAAGGTTTTTATGATTAGTTTAATACATTTTAATACTTATTTAAAACTTAAAATTAAAGTTAAAACAGTTGATTACATAAAAATTATATGATTATTTACTAAAACGCTAATAAAAAAAATTAATCCCGTCATGGTTTTTTTAAATTGGTTCAGTATCGATAATTCAGAATATGTCATTTAATATTCAAAACTTTTTGTAAAACAATAAAAATGTTATTAAAGACAAACGCAAATAACGCGGTATTTCAATGTCCTACTTTTAGACCAAAAGTTGACAATTTTTTATTTCGAAATTTTTATAACTATATAGTATTATGTGATAAGTATATGATTGAAACTTCAAATTTCTCGCAATATTTCTTTTGGAGTGTAGTATTAGGCAATATTGTACATAAAACATTTATACTAATTCCACAACGTAGCATTAAGAAATACCATTAACATAATATCTAGCACATAGGAAACATAACACACAACAAAACTGTATAAGCATTTTGCAATAGGAAACAAATTAATATAACATTTAGAATATAAGACAACAATTGTCAAGTAGTACGTAAGCAATAATAGTATGTGTAATCAGGTTAAGACAAATTATATAAAAGTAAAAGGAGAGGAGAATAAAAGGGTCTTCTATGGTGGTCGTGTGACTCGACCACCATAGGAAGAACACGTGCTATTTTCAAGTTTATACTTAATTTATTGTGTGTGTTTTGTGTTGTATACTTTCGATTAGATCGGAGTATACGACTTAATAATTAAAATCAATTGAGTGAAAATGTCGTTTATGAAAATTTAATCGCTTTTAGGTACTCGGTATTTCGGCAGTTTTTCTTCACATCCGGAAAAGAGGTGAGAAAAAAAACGTTCTAAGTACCATCTACATACAATTTCAGATTTATAGAGTAGCTGGATGAAACTTTTGGACAAAGTTAACTGCTCCAAAAAAAACTCTTGAAAGAAATATTTGATCATTATTAAAACTCAATAAACCATTTTCTTTACTCAAAATCTAATATACCTACAGTTAAATTTTTTTAAAGCGTATCTAGAAAGTTGATTTACATACAGTACCATTGGCGTATAATCGAGGATTCTTGGTTACAATCACCACCAACCAAGGGCGCCTATTTTTCAAAACCTAGGGGGGTGACAATCATAAAATAAACAACTTAAAAACTAAGAATCAACAAAATTTATTTTATTAACTTTTGTTTTACAGTATTATTATTATTCATTATTATTCGATGATTTTAATAAATAACAATTGTCAATTATTGGTTACTGTAAATGAAAATTATTTAAATACGATAACTCACTACTCACTTCCATGCTCAACAAAATAATAAATATATTAAATATTTTAGTAATTGTTATTAATGTTATAATCACCAAAATAATTACATTAAGCGTGTTTTCGCGTTTTCGCGACTTATTTATGTTTTATATCAAACATGGTTATATAATTTTGGTTATTGGTCAAAGACTCACGAAAACCAGTTCATGGTAACCAGTAACCACTAATAATTAATGTGATAACACAATAACACAACACACTCTTTATCTATATCTTTATATTTATCTGTATTACGAGTATAACGACGTATGACCGTAATCGATTAACAAAAAACCTATGTGTACATTATAAGTAAAATTAATTTATTATTCAAAAATAAAAAAAAATAATATTTCTAGGGGGGTGACATGTCCAGGCCCCCACATCATATTTTTGGCCCGGGTAAAGAACTAAATCAAGGCCCCTCTATCATATAGATTAATTATTTTTCGAGATGAATTGAAGGGCTTGCTGCAACAACCAGGTAAAACCATTTTTTGAAATTTTTCAAGACAATGTAAATCTAGTTTAAAAATTATTATTTATGCTAAAATCCTATCAATTAAATATATTTGAATTCTATGCTCATTTATACATACATCTTTGAAGTTAAAATTGAAAAAAAATGTTTGGTATTGAAATATTGTTAGTCAATGTTGTAGGGAACATGGACTTATCTGGTTGTTGCACCAAAAAGCACATTAATTTTTATTAATCCTTAAATAAAGTTAATTTTGCTTTTGAATCTTGTAGCATATTTAATGCTTTTATTATATGTAAATATCAAATGACAGCTTATGTCTCTAAAAAAGTAATCACAGGAACCCTATGTCATCACTGCAGCAAATTACAAAACACGATAAATCCATTTCTTTAAATAACTCCATCACTATTGATGGGATTTAACTGGTTGTTGTGTCTGATTTTCAAAAAAAATTTTCTTCGTGCATTTCCGCAAAAAAAAAATGAGTTTTGGGAAAAAGTGGATTTATCTGGTTGTCGCAGCAAGCCCTTCAATTACTTCAAGACCTTAAATATTAGTTTTATGTATAAATTATGGGTGTAGTTATAATTAAAAAATAAAATATCAATGAATTGATAGGTATCCTTTATAAATTGAAAACATGTGTAATATTATATAAATAGTACAAACTAAAAATGTATGTTAAAAAATAAAATAATGTGATTATTATAACTTATACTGTATAATATTGAATGTATGTATGTATAGTTCTGGTAGTCTTATAAATCATAATAGGTACTTAATACACATTATCATTTAAATTATGATTTCAACTTTATACTAAGTAAATTTTGCTTTTCTTGCTTTTTTCTGATGTATAATATCATCAAAATGTATTTGAAACCTTTTTCTATTATACATTGAAGTAATTATTTAAATGAACGCCGGGCCCCAGTACCATGGGTCCATCTGACCCCCCCCCCTTGTGGGGGCCCTGGACATGTCACCCCCTTACACCCCCTGATGGGTGCCCTTGCCCCCGACCACAAAAGGTTTATAATAATATTTATTTGGCGTATTAACATTTTTTTCTAAACCATGAATTGTTAATAAAAACGGACGAAATACTTAAAATATGCATATTAAGTGTTATTAAAAATAAAATAATTAGGTGTTAGTTTTTAATTTTCAATTGTACTGAACTGACTGTTCTTAAATCAATTTTTAACTTAAAATCTACCTGGAACCTAACTAGAAGACATAATTTTGTGTCTGATAATCGATACGATGTTTTGAACATATTATTACCTTACACGACTATTGAATAAATTAATAGCTTTTTTATTCATTTGCGCCCATGATTAGACTAACTCATTGGATATTGGTAAATTACGGTCATTAATATTTGATACTCCTCAAGAGAGTTTGGCTTTAGGAACAAATACACATATGGTTTTGAAGTTTACTGAGCTTAATAAATCTCATCAAATAAGTAAGTACTTTATGATTTTTTTTATAGAGTACCTAATTGTTTATTAAGCATAACATAGGCAATTTATTTTAAGTTTTTACTTAACCTAATACAAATCATACTTCGCAATAGAACAAAATATTCATTTTAGTTGATGTTTTTCTAAGCGTAAGCGGGGACTGTTAAAAAGTTAAACAATCATTTTTTTTCAAATTTCGATAAAAAAAATAAAAAAAAATACCACATGACAAATACTATTGTTCGAAATGATATTATTGCAAAGTCTAACTTTATCCTCTAATTGATATTATGACTTTTATGTATAATGTTATGTATCGTAATATATTTTGATATTATCCTTATAACTTATTAAAAATATATTTATTATTAATACATGCATTTTAAAATTCAGACATCATATATTTTTAATAAATACTTATTTAAATACCATATTTATACTATTATTTTTTTCTTAATTACTTCAATGAGTTCCTATTTGATTTGGTAAATCCGTGGTATATTTTTTGGTCTAACATCAGTGGAATTAAAATGGCACCACCTTGAAGTTATAATTTGTCGAACGTAAATAGAATCATGAAATCGGTTTGTTATAAAGATGTTACACCCAAATATACCAAAATATATATATTATATTGAATCAGCAGGTTAATGACTATTTTTATGAAACTTTCAGACACCTATTATATAGAGTTCATTATTTCGAGCCAAATAATTAAAAGCATATAAACCTAATGCATGATTAATGCAATTATTTTTTATTTGTTTTTGGTGCGCATTGTAGTAATGATGTTGAAATTCGTTTTTCCCGATAGAAAAAAAAAATATTTACATATTTACATATTTTTTAGAGTCTAACGATCAAAAACTATGTTACATTTTTATCCTATATCTTAAAAAATTGTAATTTATTTACATCCTTTTTTTATTTGAACTAGAAATTGATAAATCGTCAATTAATTTCTGCAAATTTTGAATAAAAAACTAGTATATTATGTACTCGTGTAGTCAGGTAAGTTGCTCATCAACGTCCTTATTGTTATCTAATCCTGAGCCAAACCAATAAACAATTCTCTATTAGTGACTTTTACCCTTTAATAATAGAAACATAAATTACTATGTTATTTTAATTACGGATGGGGCCGATACCACTTATTACCGATATCCGATACTCCGATATATGCTGCCGATATAAAACCGATACCCGATAATATTATGTAGGTAAATATCAAAATAGCATTTTTTGCAAAATAGCATGAGCCGATACCACCATAAAACCGATACCACTAACCGATATATAATAAAACCGATACCC
This sequence comes from Therioaphis trifolii, assembly GCA_027580255.1. Lineage (NCBI taxonomy): Eukaryota > Metazoa > Arthropoda > Insecta > Hemiptera > Aphididae > Therioaphis > Therioaphis trifolii. Next base: position 86,602,679 of record CM050404.1, read on the forward strand.
GATAACTCAAATGTGACCTAGAAAAGTTAAAACATTGACTAAAAATTAAAATAAATTATTAAAATATTATTGTAATGTGATAGCAACGACAGCCCTGACAATAATCTATATAGTTTTAGATTCTGAACGAAGTGAAGAATGTATTTTATATTGATTATGGATAACCTATGTTTTTTTTTTTTTTTTTGAAAGTATTGATTGAAGTATCGGTTTTGAAAAAAACCGACACCGATAAAACCGATACCACCGATATCGGCCGATATTTAGTATCGGTTCTAGTACAGGCCCATCCCTAATTTTAATCATATTTTAAACCGGAAAATGCCAAAATTTCCATTTTTTTTTTGTTTTCTTCACAGTAAACTTTATAAAAACAATATCTAAACATGAATGAAATCGAAATGTCTTATATCATAAGATTCGAAATATGTTTTTATAATTATATCATAAGTTTTATAATTATTAGTCTGATCAATTATTTTTATAAAGGTACATTTTAGTTTAAAATGTATTGTATAACAGTTGATTCCGTTAAAAATTTTATACAAATTTAATTACATGATAATTGCAAAAATTCTTAAGAAATAATTTTTTTTTTAAATGTTAGTATTTTTATGTGAGTTTATAAATAATAGAATGTACAAATTTCGAGTTTTATTATAAAAAACTTAAAATTGCATTAGAAATAGACTTTCAAAGTACTTGGGATTTTCAATATTCTATTTCAGTTCATTTTTCAAAACTTTGATTCAATTTCTAAAAGTACATGATTTTATTACTAAAACTTATTAGTTTATTGAAATACAATCAAAGAGAAACCTAAAATTGTACTTTGAGAGTCATTTATTTGAGACGTAACTTAAAACACTTTCAATTTAAAAATAAAGCAAAGTTTTTAAGATATTTCATTCTAGGATCAAATATTATCAATAAACATCTATCAAATTGTCAGGCCTAAATATTTCGAATTTAAAATTAGGCATGAAAACATTCAAATAAAAAAGTCGGACATACTTTGCAACATGAGTATTTTTAGCTCCTCGGACAAAATATATTGGGGATAGATGTATCGAATTTCAAAGAAACGATATGATAGACCATTATTAAGTTAAATGATTCTTAGGAAAACTTGAGTATAAAAATATGCCATTTATGTAATATTTTACCATTTATAGTCTAATTATCAGTAAATTTTTTTTTCAAAGTTGTATTAAGTGTTTTTGTTTGACAAAGATGAAATCTTTTTACCAAAAGATTCAAAACATGTTGTTCTTTCTGTATCTAAAGTTTTAATATGATTGGATGGACCATGGACCAGTTTTTTCATTAAAATTGAATGTGTAAAATCGATATAAAATAATCTATCCCGTAAAAATTATATAATAATTTACTCAAACGTTTATAAAATAATCCTGAGTTACAATTTTTGAAAACGTATCACGCAGAATCTAATAAGATATTACCAATGCCTATTTAAAAAATTTTTATTTAAGTAAAAAATGATATTTGTTTTTTTTTTTAATGTTGTTAAAATGGTTTAAAAATATTATTGATAGTAAGAGAAATTTCAATATTACAACACTATTAGATTTAAGTAATGAACGAATAACTAAAATTGATTCCACAAAATTGAATTTACTACATATTTGACCGATTTTAAACAATATTTCTGTATTTTATTTTTACGTTTGAGAGAATTTTAAAGATTTGAATGAATTGACCCGATAACTTTTTGATCTTTAGATGATCTGAGCTTGTTTATTTAGACACATATTACAATCCGAAAAGTGTCCACAGAAATGAATACAATAAAATAAAAATGAAATGTAAAACTTATACAATAATCACTTCACACAGAATATTAAATCTTTTTAATATTTGTTTTCATTTGTAATAAAATTTTAAAGTGCTTAATCACGTACATATTTTAATTATGTACATACATATTTAACGTTTTTTTTTTTTTTTTTTTTTTTGCGTAATAGGTTATACATTTATCATTCCTGTTTAGTACACGTAATATCATCACAAATAAATCATAACAAATTTTTATCTAAAATGTTCACTATTACCGAATGATTTTGAGCAGTAAAATTAGTGACAGGTAATTAATTATTGTTTTGTAAATAGAAACGAAAATTATTCCTAGTTATGATTAACTAATCAGTGGTAACTATGATCTAAACATATGTAATATTTATAATTTAATTATATCTCAACGATCCAAAGACTTTAAAATTCGACGTCAAAAAACTTTTATAACATGAAACTATGAAACTATTAACTTCATACATTCTGCATACTTAATAGATTTTTTACCTAGTATACCTCGAGTGTAGAGTAAGGAAATACATATACATAGAAGGTACTTTAGATTGATATCTAGTTAGATTGATACTTAACTTGATACTTTAAATACTTAAGGTTAATAATAACTGTAAAGATAATACCTTATAACCAAATCAGATATATATTTGTGTGTTTTTTGTTTTCGTGTTAAACAGGTAGTATGCGGCATTTCAACGTATTCAAATACATATTCAAAATAAAAAACAAACTGTCTTCCACGTGAAATTGGTGAATATTTGGGTATATATCAACTGCTAAACCCTCACACTACTCAAATTCGTAGATATAACGCGTATCATATTATGAATATATGTTTCGGATTATTTATAATTACCGTTACGATGTTGTGTCTATTCGGATTATATCATTTGATGAACGATATGATTGCGCTCATTCTTTACTCGGGAATCGTATTCAATCATCCATTCTCTTGTTACAAAATGTTCAAAATTTTATAGTATGCCAAAGATTTATGGATATGCAGTGAAATCGGAAGTTCTAACTTTTTATTGTATCAACACTACAATCAACATATATTGCAAACATGGCGGTGAGAATTGATGATAACATCGTATGCTCTTTTCTCAATGGTTCACCTGGCTACTGTTATTTGGATTTTGAGTCCATACATGTTCAATGAAACTAGTGTCACAGTAAAAAATATTGATGGTTCATTTAGAAAATACCGTATGAATATTTTAAATATATTTTATATCGTTTCGGTTTATTATGATATTATTATGAAGTATAAGGTATTGTTCATTTTTATAATCATATGATGATTATATAGTTAGATTCTATAGTTTTATGTTAAATCACAGAGAAAATATTATATTTTAATAGGATGATAAATGTATTTTCAAAATTTTAAATGATGGATATATTTTTATTTATTTATGGTCGAATAAACAAAAAATCATTACAATTCCTTCTCCAGTAGTATTTATATAACTTTTATAAAATAAAAAAGAAATGAGATTAAATTATATATTAACTTTACAAATTTACACAATCGCATGCAAAATCAGTAAAACTTTGAGACTTGATATTATTTTACGATATTAATAACTACAAGAGGAACTAAATGTCGTAGTTAGAGATTACTTCAGAAAATATATATTCAATTTACATAAAACTGAATTCTGTAATTTGATACTTGAGTATTAACTTAAATATATATGGTTGATTTTTCAATATCTATAACGTAAAAGAATATTATTCATATTTGGTGAAAATTTTAATATTCTAGTACTATTTTAGGTAGTTTCTCCAAACACTTGGTTCTTGGAAAAACAAACAGAGAAAAATGACATCTATAGAAGAACCAACTAAATGAAATAAGTCTATCAGTTAGAGTACTTCTATTTATCAATATAGATTGTAACTTTTGAACTACTTACTATTTTTAACCTAAACTAGATAATACACATAACAAAAAGGCAAAAGACATAGTTGTTAAACCAATGCAATATTCGTTTCACTCTATATTTAAAATGAGGTTGCGTATGACAACCAAAAAGTGCGGTATTACTTAAGTATATGGGCATTCCTTCCACTCCCTCACTGACTGTCCGTAACTAGGTTGATAGATGACCGGTAATGTTTAGAGATATTTCTTGTAGCATAAATGACTTGGTACCTAGCTATAGTCTATAATTAGAGGTATGCCTCTAATTTAAAATTCTATGTAATCATGATAACGCTTTAAATTACCTCGGCGATGGCGCTGGCGGCAACCGCGGCGGCAGCGGTGGCGGCAATATACGTGGCGGGCGTCGTGGAGAATTTAACAGTCGCCAGTTTGTGCCAACAGTTCCGTAACTATCGAAGGTTTCAACATCATGTTATATTGACCAATTTTCAATCAACTGATCGTGTGTAATTTTTATATTGTTCTGTGCTATAACCCATCTAAAAATCCAGCAATTACAGGTCACGACCCAAAATAGGGTTGCAGAGGTTTTCTTAATAGATCACAAAAGCATGGTGTACATAATTTATTCTCACTGAATAATTTCTTTGAAAAATAAAATTATTCATTCCTGAAATAGCACTATAACAAAAAGACTGGGAAGAAAATCATCATTAGTATAATTAATAATAGAATTTAAAACATCATTTCTATTTTTATTTATATTATTCCCGAAAAGTCATGATTTGTGCGATGACCCATCCTTTTACATAAATATGAACGATTACCTGTATGTAATGGTTAATAAATATTATTTCAGACCATTAGTTTAGTATATTATTCGCGTTAAAAAAATAAAACACGTGTTTTTAAAGTTATAAATTTAAAATGGCGAAACTCTCTCTGCCATATAAAGATGAATCTTTAAAGTTTGGTTTTACAGATATTAAAGACCGGTCGGGATTAGTGCGTCCTCAATGTGTATTTTGTTTGAAAAATGTATCTTATGAATCTATGAAAAAAATAAGCTTAAGCTACAACCACGACTAGTTCATATATTTTTTTTAAAGTTAATCATTTTTTTTTTGAAACATTATAAAATCGAATTGGATTTTGTAAATGAGTTCAAGAATTTAATCCGAAATTAGTAATTATTCATTGTTTATTACACAGAGAAAATTTAGCCACATGAATTCTTCAACCATAACTTTATTTAGTTATTCAGTAATTAAAATTTACTGAAAAATTTGAATAATTACGTTATTCAAATGGTCAATTTCATAAAAGCCAGATCATTAAATTCAAGAATATTAAATGTAATGCCATGTGTGACGAGATGGGATCACCGTTTGTAAGTTTAACTTATCACTTAAATGTACGTTTGTTTTTCCAGAGGGAAAATTCTTACTCGTGTCATCTCTTTGCGTTAAGAAATACGTATTTTTGTAACATAAAAAAAACACTCATTGGTTAACAAACTCAATAACGATGCGTGGATAGCTAATTTAGCTTTTTAAGTTATATTTTTGGACAATTAAATGAGTTGAATATATAAATGCATGAAAAAAATCGAACAATAATTGATATTGGGGAAAAAATATCTTCATTCAAACAAAAATTTGCATTTCGGCAAGAAAAATTTTCATAAAAAAAAATTGCTGCATTTCCTCTTTTAAGTGAATTTCTCGAAGATTCGACAAAAATTAAATAAGAAGACCTAAAATTCATTTTTCAAGAATACATGGAAAAATTACAGTTAGAACTCGATTAATACATACCAGAAAATGGCGAGCTTCATAAATACGATAATTGAATAAGAAATCCATCTGAAATTTCTGTTCATGAAGTTGGTAAAGATATTTGTGGATTTCAAGAAGGGCTTGATCTCCAAGCTAACCAAGTCTTAAAAGGAAATTTCTCTTGGAATTTTTTTCTCAATTTCGGGCACAACCCAAAGACAAACCTATTTTATTGATAGAAGCTGAAAATGTTTCACTACCATTTCCAACAACATATTTATGTGAATCTGGGTTTTCTGCTTTAGTCGCCATAAAATCAAAGTTTAGAAATCGTCTTGATCATCAAGACATCAACATGATTTACAGAGTGCTCTTTCAATGAATATTCACTTTAATAGAACTTGTGGAAAGAGTTAAACACCAAGAAAGTCATTAAATATATTAAAATAGAGTATTTTATGTTTTAAAATTTTAATATTTAATCACTTTTTATAATTAGATCAATAATTTGTATGATTAAATCAACATTGCAAGTTACTTATAAATTAGATTTTTATGTTGTAATTTCACTCCTCATTTTTTAAATATTTGAGAAAAAATTGAATTATATAATTTACTGGTTTGAGGTTTAGAAATGAAAATTGCTTAAAATATTTATGTTAAAGTTTTATTTTTTTTTTTATGGGGGTCACGAAAAGTTAAATTCAAAATTATAGAGCTACATTCATAAAAGGTCGGGAACCACTGTTTTAATCGATATTATTCTTCGAACATACTATAATTATCTTGAATTACTATTGAATAATTTAATATATTGTTCTATTCATTTGCACCCATGATTAGAATAACTAATTGAAGATTACAAGGAAAAAACCAGGAAAGTCATTTTTTTCATTTTGAGGAAAACATGTTTTTAATGGTAACTTTCCTGGGTTTTTCATTGTATGCTTAACCTTCCGGCGGTCATAACACTCGACGATCTGTTTTTTCCCTGAGTCAAACATCAATAAGATACAATACGTGTATATGAATAATTTTATCCCGAAATCACCATTTTGGAAAAAAAGTGACTGCTGGTTTTTTCTCTGAACTCTTTGATTGTATAACCGCTTTAAGTTCATTCTCATTTCAAACTCTAAAGGAAAATTATCCGTTTGAAACTAATACGAAAAACATTTAGGTTGGAAGCAAATAATTTCATCAAATTAGTAAGTAACCTCGGTTTATTTTGTCTAAAGTAAATGTTTATTCAGTATTTCATAATTAATTCATTTCAATTACTGAATTCCTTATACCTAAAATAAATTTCGTGATATGTGTACAGCAATTTCATCTAGAAGATACTTTATTATGAGAAGTTATTTTTCTCAATACTCAATCATACTTTTATGCGTGAAGAGAGTAAAACGATAAAATGTTTTGTAGATGAGATTTTTACGAAACCCATTTTTAATATTAGAACTTTTATTAATATCAACAATAAATGTATGCAGACTTAACGAAATTTAATTGAATCGCTTACTACAGAAACCCCAGAAGTGACTGAAATTTTAAAATAACTTTTTTTTCTTGTATTTTATCAGTTAACCTAACCTAACGCATCGATTTGTGCAGAATTCCATATGTGCGTCTTATGTATGTGGCAAATCACGTGTTTAAAATACTTTATTTAGAGCAAAAAAACTATAAGTGACATCGCTTTTTAAGTTTTTATTAATATTTCTCAAAAGTTGAAATTTTTGTACCTAAGGGGTTTTGTAATAAATTATTCAATTATTTTTATGCTATATGTAATATAAATTTAAAATTATGGGAAAATACATAAATAGTTTTGTTTTTATTTTTTTCTGATTATATTTTATAACTTTGATATAAAAACTTAAAAATTGTACATCACCATACTCATATGTTGAGTTGACGGAACTGAAAAAATGACGAAAAAAATCAGAATTTTTCAAAACGTTTTTATTATAAGAATTATGACGAATTCGTTATTTATAATATTATGTGAATTGGCGTATATATTCAATAAAATCCTTACACAATTTTAAATTATTATTCGTTAAAATTTTTCTTTCACCTATAGACTCACCATACATATTTATATCTACGAACAACGTTCTGGTGAAGATAAACTCAATAAATTATTTTTTAAATGCGTTTAATACTGGAATTACGGATTAAAGCACTCTTTTTACGTATATTGTCAGATATATTTTTAATTTTACTTCATAATGTTTTTTTTATTTGGTAGTTCGATCTAAAATGTTTAAATAAGCGTATTTATAAGTAGCTTTAGTTATATCTACATTTTCATAATGGTGGACTCTGAAGATTTTTTTTCATGATTTAGAAATGTCTTAATAAGGCAATAATTTTAGAGAATATAATATGAAATCGATATGATTATTTTGGTATCTATACTAGAATTAATTTTCCAGAAAGTTGAAAATTGCCTCAACAGTCTATCATTACCAATCTAGACTTTGCATTTTTTAAAGAATTTAACTAGTAAATAATAAAATTGTATTATAACTCGAGTTTGACTCAGATTTTTTTACATCAGATTGATTCATCATTAGTTTTAAATTTTAAATTATGTCATACTACTCGTATCATTCACCTATCGTGAAAGTGGCATGTCTAAGATTGTCTTAACTCAATACAATTATTTTGTTCGAGGACTGAAGGGATGATGAATGACCTTCCACTACTTATATTTTACCAGTTTTTAGATTTTGAGTGCAGCAATGGATCTATTGTTATAACAATATTGATGATTATTATTTTTCTAGAGATACTATTTGGTACACTCATTTTTGTACTAAGTTTAATCCAAAACTCTATAGATCAAAAATCTCATCTTGTCGTTATTTTGAAGATTCATTTTTATCTCTTTTTAGTTGTTTTTCTAGGCGTTTAAATATTTGATATAAATGAAAATTTAACGACAATCGTTTTAGTTATTTAGTCACAACTCCAAAAGTAAAGTTGCTAAAAACAATATCGCTATGATATATTGTTTCATACTACTCTGAAAAAATTTCAAAAATCATAACTCCCGATTTTTTTTATAAGCGTTTAAGTAAATTATGACACGATTTTTACGTAATTATCTGTTTTTACGTCAATTTTAAACTTTAACAATTTATTCGAAGAAATCCAAATGGTATATATTAATTCTGATTCTTTGCTCAGAATCGTTTAACTAAAGAACTAATTTTTCGTTCATTTAAAATTCAATAGATCCATTAACTCATCCGAGGAGCGAAGAATACCATATAGGGTGAATAAATTGTAAAACGTTGATGAATAATTCGTTTTTCATACAAATATTCAAAAATGATTAAAAGTAATTGTTACTAATCAATGATTATTTCGAACTACAAAATATAATCATCATATTATGATAACTTCTCAACGGTCCATTTAATGTAATTCATCAATAAAAAAATGTTTAAGCGTAAATTATGAAACTATCAACATCATTGATTCTAAATACTCCTTGTGTAATACATACCTGGTGTGTGCAAACAATGCATTTAAATTTTACTCAACATTGATAATAACTGGAAAGAGATCCTAATTAATCATACACGCAACTTTGTTTTATTTGTTTTCAGATTAAACAGGTACCATACAGCTTTCATGCGTGCTTCACAATTAGTTCCACATGGATATTGAAAACAAAAACCATAGTGTCTTCAACATGAAATTGATTAAATATATTGGTTTATATCATCTATTAAATCCCCATATTACTCAGATTCGTGGATACAACGTTTATCATATTATTAATGTATGCTTCGGATTATTAATTGTTGCCGTTTCGACGTTGGGTCCATTTGGATTGTATTATTTGACTAACGATGTCGTTGCGTTCATGCTTTCCTTCGGAATGTTTATCAATCATCTGTTCTGTGTTTGTAAAGTGTTTACTATTATATACTACGCCAAAGACTTATGGATATGCAGTGAAATCGGCAGCTTCAACTGTTTGTCATATCAATACTACAATAAAAGTATACTAAAAACACGGCGGCGACAATCAACGATAATATCTTATGGTATTATCATAATTGTCATCTTGGCTTTCATTACTTGGATCCCAAGTCCATATATATTCAATGAAACTATGATAACAATAAAAAAAATCGACGGCTCACTAAAAAAATACCGCATTAATTTGTTTAATTTATATTTTATTTTTGCGGCCGAGACGTATAACAAGTACTATATCGTGTTTTATATAATCGAAAATACTATAGGTTCGATTTTTTTGTACTTTACAACCGTATTTGATATATTTTTAGTTTTAATGTGTTTTGCATTATTTTCCCAACTCGAAACAATATCAGATGGAATAGAATCACTTGGACACAATCATTCAGAAGATAATTTCAGTAAGTATAGCTTTTGCCTGTCAATATTGAACAACTAGGTATATTGTAAAGGTACTTGTAAAGGTAAAAAAAAAAAAATTACCATTGAGTTTCATATAATATTATTTCAGTTAATTAAATTACTCTTTAAACTACTTTCTAGAAATATGACACACGGGCCTATGTTATAATTACGTGAACTGTAAATATGTTTTTAAATATATTTAAAATTTTCGTAGTCTTTTGTCGGGTTAAGCTCATTCACAGGTCATAGTTTGAAAACACCGACCTAGAGATAAACACAATGCTATGCTGATATTACCTAGAGTTCGCCAGTGAGGTTAATTTTCTCAGCTTTTGTTAATATCATTCATTAATAACGTCAAAATTACTATCTATTATTGTATATACAATGATTCGCAGATGATTTTAAATCATTCGTAAAAATCCGTTCTAAAAATGATTGTTATTTATTGAAAAATGAAATAAATGCTTTAGTTTCTTGGGTTGTTAATATTAATTACCATTTTAATGTCATCAAGTGCCACTTAATTTAAGTGGTTTTCAATTTAAGTTCTTCTACAAAAATTGTGTCTTTGTGGAATTTAATGACTCACTATGTGGTACTGATCTCACCAACATAGGTCATCTAGTTATTTATCTTCGAATCCTATTCGACAGAGTGTGAACTTAAGGGCTCATATTCAAGCAACCAGTTATTATGTTTTGAAATTGATCGGATTATCATAATGAACTTGAAATGAATTTATAATTACTAATTCCTTCAAAAACTTTATGGCTTGAACTGAGCAGTAATTAGATTGATTTTAAAGTTTGGCGTTGCGTTAAGGACTATACACATACGGAGAATAATAGGAGTCACATTGAGGAAGTGCATATTAAATTTATAAGTTTTGGAGCTTATTTTATAAAAATATCCTTTAAATACATAACTGTGCAACGGTAGAATGGTGTTTATATATATATATATATATATATATATATTTATTTATTTATTTAATTGTTTATGTATGCGTGTGTGTATTATTACAGATACTGATAATAGTGTACAATATGAGAAGAACTTGGATACAATTCATGATTTAAAAATTATATTGAAGGACCATGTATTTGTAATGAAGTAAGGAATATTTCTAGTTTTAATGAAAGTCAGTTTTATCGTAAATATACAATTAACCTCAATTAATATAATAAGTACATAAATATTTTAATAGAAATTTATATGAGACTTGAAAATCAAATAGATCATGCCCATATAATCCCCCAATAATGATGAAAACATAATAAAAATGGCTCGCCAAGATTTTTTTTAAAAGCGTTTAATTTAATTCTTATACAACTTTTTACGAAATAATCTGTTTTTACATTATTTTATTATATCGGTTCCTATTATCTTATCCGAGAAATGAAGATCCTAAAAATGAGCTTCGAGCTATTTATATCATATATTAAATGAAAGACTTATAATTATATCAACTTTTGAGTTTATCTTTATCATTAATCAATATCTCTATCATTATATTTTTTAATTTTTCAGGAAATTAAATGACTACTATAACATCGTTCGACCAATAATTCTATCACAAGTAATTACGATATCAACTACGCTTGTAATGAGTTGGTATATTTCTGCAATGGTAAGATCAATGGCATGAAAATATGTTTTATCTTTATAATACAATTCCGTGGTAATATACGAACTAGCTAACACCATCACTCTGATTTTTCACTTTTAGTACTCTAATTGGCGACAATGAGTTTTTTAGATTTTTAATTAATTTGTTATTAGTTTTAAATGTTCGGTAGCGTACTTTTCACTGTCATAATATTATCATATTATAATATTATAACATTATCATATTTTGATAGCATTATACTATAAATTTTATTATCAGTTGTTTCTATAAAGGGTGCTGCTAGATACACCAAACTAGTGTAAGTAACTATTCTATTCTGTAAATAATATTGAGTCCACGTCTTACAGCATATTACAAACCAAATTGTTTCGAATGACGTCTTTTATCTGTTAGCCGTCACAGAGTAGTCTCTAATAATTATAAACACCTACTACTGATAACTATGCCTACACCAAAAAATAATAATATAAATGTAAATCGGAAACCCGATAAAAAAAAAATTACTGTACCAAGTGAATCAGTAATAAACAAAATACATTTACCACGAACTCTACGTACCGCAAAATTATTGAGACTATCAATATTAGAATGGCTTTAATCACTGTTGTGCCAAGCAAAAAAAAATCTGTTTTCCCCTTTTTCTTCTAATTTAAAATCAATCAAACCCGACATTTATGAATATTCAATTAAACAAAATTAAAAAAATTAAATTATTTTTGACAACTAATCACTTCAATTTTTTTTCCAAATAACGAATTACTCATACACTCAACATTGTTACAAAATATCAGGACTTACAAACGTAATCATACCGTTATGGATACAACGTTATAACTGCAAAAAAGTTATTCAAATTAGTAAACGAAATTAAAACGAAAAACAATGAACGAAAATTACAAACATTTTTCAGATATATTTCAGTTTAGCCTCTCAATTAGTTAGATAATCAGATTGATAGCTTAAGCCATCAAACACCGTTTCCTCATTCCGACCGATAATTCAGTTACTTTTTTTTGCAAAAATCCTGAAAGATTTGTACTCAACTTAACTACACCAGCGGCGGATTAAGCAATTTGCCGCCTACAAGCAAAAGGAAATTTGCCGCCCGTTTGTTTTTATAAGTTATTTTATAATCAGCAAAATACGTTATTTAGCAAAATGTATTATTAATAAAATAATTTTTTATTATTTAAAAATACTTAAAAAAATAACATCTAAACATAAAATATATATATATATATATATATATATTATAATATGTACATTGTTAAAAAAGTTTTCTTCGACTTGCTTGCAAATTCTTCAATTATTATATCATTGAAATGTATTTTTGACACTAATTCCGCTTCGATACTTATATAGTAAGGCTAATGAATTTAAACGATTTTCGCCAATGGAAGACCTTAAAAATGTCTTAATTCTTTTAAGACACGGAAAAGACCTCTCTGCAGAACAGTTCGTAACCGCCATACAGGAAAATATTCTTAGAGCAATACTCACATTCGGAAATATTTCTTCCGATTCCTAGTTTCAGATAAATGTAAATAAACTTTGGCCAGGTTGCTTTTTATCAATTTTATTATGAATATACATCTTAAAATGTATGCGTTCTTGTGTAAAAGTGTTTTCATCAATGTTTATTTCGTAAAATTGTTGGAGTCTTTCGGCCCCTCAAACAATATCATCAGTACTAGGCAATTGATTCGTTGTCTATGTTAATCAAAAAATTGAATTTTTCATAAATTTACGAATATCCAGAATGTTTCATTTCTAGTTGCTGCCTGATTTTATCCAACAGGGCAAAATAAATTATTTGTAATTTCTTTTTACCATCCAAAACTATTTCATTCGCTCTAGATTTATATTGCTCTAGTCTAGTTCGTCACATACGAGTGGTCTCACACGATGACGTTTCTGGTCCCATTCGTATTCTTCTTGTTTCGTTTTAGATTCTGAACGGAGTGAAGAATGTATTGATTTTACAATGATGTGTGTTTTTTTTTTTTTTTTTTTTTTTATTTATTTATTTATTTTTGTGTCTGTCGACACGATTTGGGGCAGTAAAAATGCTTCGATTGCCTTATATAGCAACTTTTCTGAAAGGAAAGTGAATCTAGTTGGTACTTTGGGGGGTCAAAAGTTAAAAATTTTCAATATTTTTTTAACGCGCCGGGAAAACCCCTTAAAAAATGAGGGAAAAACGGTATATTTTACGCAAAACCAGTTTTCGACAAAATCAAATTTTTTATTTTGCTATAACTCAAAAACTAATCGATGTAAATACTTGAAATTTTCACCAAATGTTTAGATTAGCGTTCTCTATACACCGTTAAATTTTCAAAGTATTTTGACTTTTATTGAGCTAATTATAGACAATTGAAATTTTCAATTTTTTTAAGTATTTTTTTTTAAATTAACGATAAAATTTTTTTTTTTGCCAGAAAATCTTGAAAATTTAATACAAGGTTTCTTATAAGTTGTTCCATAACTGATAAAAAAAAATCTAAAATCGTAAGTCACAATTTTTTTTTATAAGTGCTCAAAGTTCCAATTTATACGAAATATGTAAAAATTGCGAAAATTTGCAAATAATTTTGTTGTTGAAAAATCGTAAAATTTTTTTCTTTTATAACTAAGTTTTGAAAATTTGGTACAAGGTTTTTCATTAGTTTTTCTTCAATTATCTGCAAAAAAAACTCTACCGGATTCAGACAAAAAAATTTTATGAGTGTTTGAAATTTAAATTTTTACAAAAACACGTTAAACAACGGTTTAGCCTCAAACGATTTTTGCTATTTGTTTTTTTTTCAAAAAGTATAAGTTGTAGAAACTTGAAAATTTTATCAGTTGTTTATATTGGCATTTTCTTTATATAATTTTATTTTCAAAAGATTTCACTCATTTTTAATCAATTTATAGGCATTTAAAATATTCGATTTTTTTATTTTTTTTTTTATAAATGTTGATAAAAAAAATGTAGCTCGGACGAAATACTTGAAAATTTAATAGAAGGGTCCACATAAGTTGTTCTAACTCCCATTCAAAAATTATAAAAATACATAGGCACAATTTTTTTTTATAAGCATCTAAAGTTCAAACGTTTACGAAATAATTACATGATTGCGTAAAATAATAATTTAGCCTTCAACGATTTTTGATATTTGTTCTTATTCAAAAAGTATAAGTCGAAAAAACTTGAAACTTTCACCAAATGTTTATATTGGAATCATCTATACGTAGTACAATTTTTGTAAACTTTAGACTTTTTTTGAGCTTTTAATAGACAATTGAAATTTTCAACTTTTCTTTGTTTTTTTTTCTAAAATGTGGATAAAAAAAATTTGACTGGACAAAAATTCTTGAAAATTTAATACAAGGTACCTAATATGTCGAACTTATCGGTATAAAAAAAAATTCAAAGCGTAATGCACAATTTTTTTTTTATAAGCATAAAAAGTTCATATTTTTACGAAATGTGTAGAAAATCGCGAAAATTTGAAGTTATTTTGCAGTTGAAAATTCATAAAATTTTAAGTATTCAAAACTAAGAATTGTAAATTCGGTACAAAGTTTGACATACGTTTTCCTTCAATTATCTGTAAAAAAATTTGCACTGGAATAAAATCAAAAATTTTTATGAGTGTTTGAAATTACAATTTTTTCACATAATCGCGTAAAATAACAATTTAGGCATCATTGATTTTTGATATTTGTTCTTATTCAAAAAGTATAGGTCGTAGAAACTTAAAACTTTTACAAAATGTTTAAATAGGCATTTTCTTTACATAGTTGTATTTTCAAAATATTTCGTTTATTTTTTAGCTATTTATAGGCATTTGAATAATTCGATTTTTCTTAGATTTTTTTTTATAAAAGTCGATAACAATTTTTTGGCCCTACCAAATCGCTTGAAAATTTAATAGAAGGTTTTGAATAAGTTGATCTAAGAGTGATTCAAAAATTATTCAAATACATAGGCACAATTTTTTTTTATAAGCAGTTGAAGTTCAAAAATCGACAAAATTTGTCAAAATCACGAATATTTGCAAATTATTTTGTAGTTGAAAATGTATAAAAATTTTTGTATTCAAAGATAAGAAATGAAAATATTATGTAATATCACAGCTGATAAAGATAATTAAATAGATTAAGTTTATTATAATATAATCAGTAGCTGACAGCTGTTCTATACAAAATATTGGTAGATTGTAAACACAAGGTGTATAACGTACCTTTACATGGTTGAATAGAACGTTACTAACTTCCAATTTCCAGTTATTTTAATGTGTGTATCAGTTCCATAAACATGCGGATTTTATATATTATTATTAATTATTAATATTTAAATAGACGTAGCCACGGAGCATTCAGCATATATGGACGGCGGGATCGGGTGGTACCGTCACGATAGTGCATTTAGGCAAATAATATGGTATTTACCTACGCCCTATCTATGCACATCCTGGTTTGTCCAATGCTCACGAGCAGAAGTCACATGAATAGACAAATGTAAATTTAACCCAATCTAGGATATTAAAATAAAATATATATTACAATTTAAGGCTGATATCTTCATCTTCGTTCAGAATCGTTTTTTTTTTTATAATATAAAATAATTCCAAAATCTATCCAATAATGCCTAATCTAGCAATGCATCTCGTGTATCCCACCCAACTACTGTATCCTGTACTTACCATGATTTATCATTGCATTCAAATGTAAAGTACCATACAACTAAACTATCGTAAACCAGGTGATCCCATGATAGAAAGTGCTATACACTCCTCACCATTATCTTGTCCGAGGAGCGAAGCGACGAAGGACGAACTTCCACCACCATTATCTTATCGGCTTTTTTTTTTTTGCTTCTTCTATGAACTGTTGAAACATTTCATCTGTTCTGATTTCACTCACATAACCAATTAAAGATTTATACAGATCAACAACATCTTCTAAATTAGCTGACGCTGATTGCAACATTTTACTTGTTTTATCAAATCGCTTTTGACAATGAAGTCCAAAATTCATATGACCAGTAGGTCATACGTTTTAACGTACAGTTCGGCCAAAGGCATTAACTATAAAACGGAATATCAGTGTTACCTTTTAGGATTAAAAAATATAAATTTTTAAACTAGAAACTTCCGGTTACACTGAGAATAATGATACTTAACGAAACTCACGAAAACAACATTTTATCACAAACCATGCACGTATTATAAAAGTGAAAACGTAATGGCCGCACGATTAATGACCACACTGCAGTGACAGAATTATGTAAATTGCTACGAAACAATCCAACAATGAAATTTGATAGATATAGACATGACATTTATAACTATACCATAACCCTTAGTTAATAACTAAATAACGTATATATTATATATGTAATCACTAATCAAATACAATATTTTATAAATATATTTTTAATAATATATGTATTTTATATGATTTTAGAGTTTTTCCGGAGATAATACAAAAGATTCTATATTGTTAATTAAAATGATTGCTCTGGTCCCTTTGTTTATTTTTCAACTATTTATTACATGCCATCTATTTGGTACTATAAATGAAAAGGTATGATTTAAAAATTAAAAACTGTAATCCTAAATTTATATGATTCGTAATAAAAAAAAAACTGAATTTGACTAACGCACAATAAATTGATGCAAAATAAGTAGTAACAGACTGATTCAAGGAAATTTACTTTTATTGTATACATACCAAAAAGCCAGTTTATATACTTAAAAGGCTATCATCAAAAAACCTATCATTCACCAACATTAAATTTCAACTTTGATTTCTATTATCTTGTCATTATTATCATATTTGTTTTATGTTACATTAATTGAATATCAAATTACCATTTATCATTTTCTTAGTGACACTACTCTCTATGAATACTCACTTATTTTAAAAGTGTATCAACTGATTAACCTTAAAGACTTCATGAGAACTGAGTCCCCAAAAAAACCTTTAGGAACGAATTGAGTCCAGGAAAATTTAAATTATAAAGCCAATTGAGCCCATCTTTACATACATACTGAGTCCCAGTCTACTTTCAGAAAAAAAAAACATTTTCTTCCGTTTTTACAGGCATGACTATCTCATATACAGTTACATATTATGGTCCAAAATGTTTTTCCTGTTAGTTTTGAGAAATTCGCTATCACATTTTAATGTTGAATAGGTAAAATTTGAGAATTATTTGAAAGTATTAATAATTTTTCATTAGTGATAATTTTAAATATGTTGCGTGAAATTTAATTTTTTACTGGTAAAAATGTACACGATAAACTTTGTATAAATACAAATGTTGATTTTCATATTTTTCTTCGCAACATTTTAATTTTTTCCTGAACTTTTTTTTCTTTACAAATGTTATAGCTTTGTATACGGAATCAATCAGTATAGTTAACTTATCCTTAGTGTGCACACAATTGATATATTAGTTTATATCTGGTACTCAGTATAGATTTTTCTCATTCAGATGTGGGACGTCATTAGGATACACCACATTGAGTGTGAACAAGCCACCGCAGAGTATGTCAGTAACTGAGATAATAGTGGTTAGAAGGAATAATATATGTGGGTGGTTAGAGGATTTTTATTAGGTTCTATTTAAAAAAACATTTTTTTTTTTTTTAGAAGTTTTCGTTTCTTAGAAAGATATTCATTGGAAATAGATACATGAATCAATATACCCCACTACATCTTAACCAATGTCAGTGATGTAATTTTTCCATGAATTTCCTAGAAATGCGTATACGTAAATACGAGATGATATTTAAAAAGAACGATTTTTGATGATTCATTGATGAGGTTTACAGAGTTCCACATAAATTGTTACACGTCCATTGTATAATGGCATAAGTAATATATAATAAAAATATTCCCATCGTTATTGGTTATTGTACGTATTATGGTTATATTTTTTGAGAGCGCCTTTAAAATGTTAAGCAACATTTGTGCAATAAATTTTAAAAGTACCTATGTTGATCAGCTCAATTTAACTTCTAAAACTATGTTTCCATACTATTTAGAAAGAATCGATCGTTTGGGCATTGTATAGTTGTAATTGGACTGAGATGAATATAAGAAGTCAAAAATTGATTTTATACGCTATGAAAATGAATAATTCACATAAGTTAACACTGAAGTTCACGAATACTAAGATCGTTAATTTGGAAATGTTCACCATAGTAAGTACCAAACGTACGAGTAATTAGTGTTTATTTACCTATTGTACAAATAATTTGTAGATAGTTTATAAAAATAAGATTTTTTTTATACCATATCGATCAACTTACCATTAAGGTAATAAATTCGTTATTATTATTATTATTATTATTTTTTTTTTTTTTTTTTTTTTTACTAAATAATAAAACGAGTTGAAAGCCCAAATTACAGAAACTGTGTGCACATGCAAAATAAATCTGTTTGTATATTATAAATTATAAAATTATAATAATTATACAAAGTAGGGGTAGTAAATATCTAAATTGGCCTGTCTCAAAATGCTTGGTATAGGTTTATACTTTAAATAAACTTTATACACAATACATAGAGAGTGGGACTATGGAACAAAAAAAACATAAAGGCACTTTAAAATGTTTATTCTGAAGGATTCATGGGGCATTAGTTCTATAGGAAGGAAAATTCATAAACAAGTCGACCATTAATTAAATATACGAGATTTGAGTCACGAATCAGTGAATCGTAATTTTGCGAAGGATGTTTAATAATTAACTTGAAATATTAGAAAACTGCAGTGTACTCGTTAAATTAGCTAGTAATAAACCACATATTGGGGGTTCTAGATAAGAAAACCACATTCATGAATAGGTCTTTAATAACGCATAGAATAGTCATTAAAAATCTCATGGGTTTAAACTCCACGGTCTTCTCTTATTAAAATATAATTCTTTAACCACACTGCAGTCGATATAGTTCCGATACTTCCAAGTCATCTTACAATCAAATAGAATAATATAGATTTAAAGGAAAATCTTAATGTCATCTATAAAACACAGAATCTTATAGCACCGAATGATTCTTGAGGCGCTGTGTGTGAAGAGCGCAAATAAAATGGGAAATAAATATCTACCTAGAAAAACACCAAATTAGGGTGTAAAAAATTACAAATTAAATCATAGTTTAAAATCATACAGTCTACGCTGCTGAGGTTTGTTAAGTTGTTAAAAACTTATCTACTCTAAGTAATGGTCAATCCTTCAATGTACGTTTCAATTAAAATTTAATTAGTACAGTTTTAATGTTATTACGAATGCTGCGAAAATTGTTTAACAATCTATAACTAAAAAAAATTGTATTTTTAGCTTGTGTGTCAACAAACCTTACGTTCATTTAGATACTTAAAAATATTATATTATCGTTTTATTTCTGTGATTCCAGTTTTGAGTATGAATGTATTTGATATTCAAGATTGAAAAAATGAACCTTTCATAGTATGCATTCAATTCTATTAGTTTTGAGTATTTGCCACGGTTTCTGTTGAATTGTATATCTCCTATAGCTAAAATCAATGCACTACTAAAATATTGCTCTCCAACATTACCACTTGGTATAAGAACATGTCCCCTACTATATTATCCCAATGATGGTTTAACATCATAAAACGTAGTAACCTTTTTACTCCTAAAAAGGTAAAGAACAGACCACGGTCTACTACAACTTTATGTTTGTAATTTGTCATTTAAAAATTCTTCTCTAAACACTCTTCTTATCACTGACTCAATGAGTCGTTATATTTCTCACATTATTTTATATTTCTTTTATCCCTTTAGGGAAAATACATTCTGCGTTAATAACATTTTCCACATAACGTCTCTTTTAACACCAGATACATTATTTTATCACAATTAACTCTCATCGGCTTTTTAACCCATAAACAATTTTATTGATCTTTTGAAAATAATCCATGGTGATTTATGTGATTCTTATTCTTTGTGTGTACAAATATTTTTGTCATCTTTATTTGTTTTTTTTTTTACGAAATTTTCATTTTGAAAAAAGTACAGAACAAAAGTTACATGAAAAAATTGTTTAAAAAAAACATGAATTTAATACTTTTTAGTAAACTAAATTATAATTATATTCACATATAAACACATTTTATGATTCGATACCTGAGTATTTATAAATATTGTTATAGCAAATAAGAGTATTGTTAATTCTCGAAATAAAATATTAAATACATTATTATTACTAGGTACATGAAAAACTCATTATTTTTATAAAACTTAATGTTAAAACTATTTTTATGTATTCAATATATTTTTAAATTATTTAACGAATTGTGTTTATATTTGCAGACCATGCGCATTTGTTATTCCATATTTTCGATGCTGGTGAAATATAAAAACAATAGTTAACTATTATTATTACCAATTATTAGTTTGTTTTGTATTACGTAAATACTAATCAAAAATTATAATGTTATTAATAACAACAGTAAAAAAATTATGAATTTTATTGATGTTTACCATTTATAGTTGTGTTTAAAAATCAAACAATATATCATAAAAGTAATATAATTATTTGTTATTTATTGATTCGAAATATGTATAAGGAGTATATTTTAACGTGTGATTCCTGTGCACGCGTCTAGAGACGTGTGGCCGACGTAACGAGATTTGAATTTAGCCGCGCAGGTACTACTTTACTTGTTTTTAAATGTGACCGCGGTCGCACGCGCTTTTAGCGCCGAGCCATGCGGCAACGACCGCTTTGAGGGCAGCCAAATCGCACGAGACGCGCAGCTATTCATGTTTTAATTTTTCAAACTTCGACATTTTGTGAACAACTATACTTTACACAAACTGTTTAACGACGATATATGACGTATCTAGCAGATCCATGCAAATTACGGGGCAAGTAAAAATTTCAAAAACTATCGAGGGTTTCTAACGGAATTTCATTATTAGAATTAAGAGAAAAATCTACTTCGAAACGTAAAGGCATAATTGGTGTATATTATTTACAGATTTAGATTAGAATAGTTTTATAAACCCTGGTATTTTAATGCTATTCGGGTGGTTTTTAATCTAGTTGAATTATTTTCAACGGACTAAAAATCATTCAAATTTAATAAAACATAATAAAAAAAAAAAATTTAAGTTGATAGTACATTACCTCCAAAAAAGGGTTTTTCCTCTATCTCCGAGTGTTCATAGCGCTCTTCGTCGTCCCACAAGTCTCTTGTCACGATTTGTCGAACCAGCCGATTTATTATGTAGAACATTTCTTGGCGCGTATGTTGGAGAGCCAGACGGTGCATCACATGCTCACTTTCCCAAGACGTCTATAAATGTATTATTAATTATAAATATGAATATAATTATAGTTCAATGTTAGGAATTTAGCTTACGTCATAAGAAACAAGATTGGCCATAAAGGACATTAACATACATTCAGTGTAAGTAATGGCATATACATAGGCTAGATATAGCATGTAGAATAGTTTGAAACAATATAATATCAATATATTTTAACGTACATTTTGCTAATTCAAATGAACCGATAGACAGAAAAACCCCGTAAAATATGGCTGTGGACCGTGTAGGCCAGGTGATGATGGGGGAACACCGGTGACACAAATAAAGCGGATAAGGACAAACCCGCCCGTAGGATAAAATTCCATCCGGGGCAAGAACAAAATTTAAATGCCAAATCAAAACGGTTATTTTAAATTTTAATAAATGTCCAATACCTTCATTCTAAAATAGGATTGAGTAGTAAATATACTAAATATTAAATAAAGTAAACAACAGTGACATCGGTGAACTGGGTAAAGAGTGGTACAGTAAATGCTATGATTTCAGAACACGTTTAATATATCTAATTATATTCATGATCATTTAAGAATTGAACGCTTAAAGTTGACAAGATATTTTGTTAATTTATTGTATAGTAGAAACGAAAAATCTAAGACCAACTACTCTCGCTGCCTGAAGACAGATTTCACCTACACAGGTAGCATATACCAGTGGAAGATACTAACCTTGAAAATACGAAAGAATGCATACAGTTATTAGATCAAATGACAATTTAAAAGCATTTAACATGCCAAATGGATCCTGGGTCCCTTAATGCTACTAATAATTTGTATAATTTTAATCTCTACCTGCCTTCCATTTTTCTACAATTTGATTCTATAGAATCAGGAATGACGGGAGGTCCACTGCCCAAATTTTAAATTATGTGAATGGATTTTTTTAAATTAAAATTATTGATCCTCAAGCGCAATTAAACCTCTGCTCAAATTTTAAATTTATAAAACGTATTTTACTATTATAAAATTCTTAGCCTTAAAGCGCCGGGGTACCACAAAACAAATATGCAATTTTTTAATTTATTTAATTAAAATTTAAATAATTTAGCCCATGGGACCAAGAAAGTCTCAGCTCAAATTTTAAATTTATAACATTTATTTTGTTACAATTAAAATCATTTAACCCTTGTGTGCCGGGAAACCTCTGTCCGATTTTAAAGTTATAGAATATATTGTGTTTTCATTAAAATCCCGATTTTTATTTAACACACAAAATCACGAATTTTAAACTTTCTCAAATAATAATGAATATTGAAAAATACCAAATAATATCAGTTCAATTTTAATTAAAATACTGTATTTACTTTTTAAATGCAGACATGATTGTGGTATTGTGGTGGCTTAGAGTTTAAATTCCTTATTTTAAAAATACAGAATAAGGTATAAAAGAGTTTACGAAAAAGTATATTATAAAAATATTAAAAATATAACAGGATTGAAATAAGTTTGTATGAAAATAATACTAGAAAATCGTCATTTTTTATTCAAATAATACTTTTATAAATGGGTTGTTTTTGTATATTTTTTAATCAACTCTTTTTGGTGTACCTATAAAGTGTATAGCCGATCTCGTTGAGACATATATTACGATTCATTGATAACGGAACTTTATTATTTTTACAAATTATTTCATTATGATTAAAATCATTCAGCACTCGGACGCCGAGGAACCTCTGCTCAATTTTAAATTTAGAAAAAAAATTTTCCTATAGGTAGTTAAAATTATTTAGCCTTTAGAAACAAGGGAACCTTTGCTCTAATTTTAAAATTTTAAAATTTATTTTGTCATTATTAAAATCTGTTATCACTGGATCATTGGGAGTAAGATCTCATTTTTTGAATTTATATAATTAATATAATTTATTTAATCACAATTAAAATCATAGCTCTAGAGCGGTGAGGATCATCAGCACAGATATGATATTTTTAAATTAAATTAATTAAAATTAAAATTTGTGACACTCAGGTGCCCGGACTGGTATCGTCTGCGGAACTTTTTCATTTTACAATTAATTTTTATTTTATTTATTTTATTTTATTTTAAAGTCATTTAGCCCTCTGGCTCTGGGGAATCTCTGTTCAAACTTAAAATTTTTAAATGTATTTCATAGTCATTAAAATTACTTGGCTATTAATGATGTACCACAATCTGTGCCGGTGCAACGACCATAAAATTTAACTTCTGGTAAAATTAACTGGGAGACTTAAAATAACCGAGAGTTATTTTTTCCTAGGCTAGCCGGTAATTTTAACTATCTATTTACACGCGAGTGTATTTCACATAGAGTAAATTAAAAGGCCGAAATAAATATTTTATTCAAATAACAAAATTGACATTTATTATTTTGGCATTATTTTTGATTGATAATATTGGAAGCTTAATTTTTCATTAATCTTAAGATATTTCATATTTAAAGGTATGAACGTATAAATTACATCAGTTTGAAAATGTCTATAACTTAAGTAGGTACATCAAAATTAAAATTTCGTGAAAATTCCAGCGTATAGTCTTAACTAATGTTTTCACATTTAAATATAATTGTAGGTCAATAATTGACTATTAAATAATATAATATTCAATCAAACACAAAAACGGAAACTCGCTATGCTGTATATTGGTAAAATGTAGATAACATATACGAATGAAGATAAAAGTCTATTAATATTTATACAATAGTGCTCCAACTATGTGTGAAGATTAATAATTTTAAAATTTTATGGAGAGAAGGTAAGGCAAGTTTGGAAAAAAACTTTTTTGACAGATTTCCAGTAGGTAATATTTTCCAATAATTAACCAGAAAATAATATATTTAGTTACTTACATAACACACAGTATAATACGTAATTATCTTGGTAAAATTTTTACCAACAACTCTCTTAAACACCTTTTTATATTATTTAAATAAAAATATAAAATGTTACTCCGTACAAAATAAGTAATAAACGGATAGCGACTTCGTCGGTGATGTAGACCTATTAACTAATATTATTTAATACTAATTAATATTAGTTAATAGGTCTATGGTCGGCCGACAGACGACTGCCACTATCAGTTAGTGTTGGCATTGATTATAGAATAATTTTTTGTAAGAGCAATTATTTTCCAAATATAATTAATATTTGTATTGAACATTTGTGTTTTTCCTAAAAACAAAAATATTATTCGAACATATTAGCATTTTCAATACAATTTGACCTTCTTTGAGCTAAATAAAATAAAATTGGCATTTTAATTTACTCTAGATCAAATACATTCCTGGAAAAAAAGGAAGTTACAATATTAAGGGAGTTAAAATAGCCGGCTATCAAATAAACACTCCCTTGGTAACTGGAAGTTAAAATAAAAAATAATAACTCTGTTATCTTAACTCACCAGTTAATAATCCCTAGGAGTTAATTTCATCGGTTACACCGATGCCCAAAGGCTAAACGAATTTAATATAACTGCAAAAAAATTAACGAATTGAACATTTAAAAAATGCTCTCCGGGGCCTGGAGTCTAAATTATTTTAAGAAGTACCAAAAAAGTTAATTCAATTGAAAATTTTAACCGACATTCTCCGTCACCCGAGATTTCAGTGAATTTCATAAGCAGGAAATAAATAATACAAAATACAAATTTTATCAGAAGTTCCCTGAGCCCGAAAGCAAAGAAATTTTAAAACACATAAAAAGAGGTAAATAAATTAAAAATTTGAGCAAGGTTAACCAGAGCCCAAAGGCTAAGATATTTTAAAATGATAAAAAGGACATTAAATTAAAATTTCGAGCAGGGGTTCCCCGGTGCCCGAATGCTTCTTCTTCTTATGGTCAACAACCTGAGGGTTGATTTGCAATCATCCTAAGAGGAGTTGTAACTAGAAAAAGAATGGCGTCTCCAGTCGGCGAGTAATATTGTCAGCGGCTGACGAAGTTGGACATGTTTAACTTTCGGTAGCAGGCAGCGGCGACTAATTAATCACGTGACCGCTGGCACCAGCCGGTAGCGCAGTCTGACCACTATTGCGTCTATCAGCAACAAGAAAGCACGTGTTTTTTTTTTATGAATTTGTGTTAGTTGTGATTTTTTTATAATTTATAATTTTTGATTGTTATAATTCAAGTTATTAGTAATGTCAGAGTTAAAGTGGACTGCGAAACAAATAATATTTTTAAACGTTTTTTCAAAATTATCCTTGTTTGTGGGACGTTACGTCGAAAGACTTTAAATAGTCTTGACGATGCCCATGCCCCTAAGAAATTCTTTGTATCCATGGCCTGACCCACCATCGCTCTGTTTGTGGTGAAGCTGGTTATGCGTTTCTAAACTAAGTTCCCTGACATTCACTCTCAACAACTGTAACTGAATAGTGAATGACTAATATACTACGTAATTATCTTGCTATCTTGGTCAAATTTACACCAACAGTAGCGGCGCGATGTATTATAAGTAATGAGGCACAATTTTTATATGGAAACCCACCCACCCATAACTCACATACATTTTAAAGTTTATAATGTAATAAAAAAGAAAGGATAAAGTTCAATATAGGTAATTCAATATTTATAATAAATAAGTATGTTATAATTTATACCCACAACCCACCCTGAAATCCCATGAGCCCCGGGACTCATCAAATTACCTTCGCGCCGCCACTGTACACCAATACAACTCTCTTAGACACCTATTTATTAAATTTAAATAAAAATATAAAATGTTATTTTAAAATATGTAATACTAGAAAGAAAATGAAAAGATTTTCATAATAGAACATACTAGACAACGATCTTTTCTTTTAATGTACTAGCTATAACCCGAAGTATGGTTTTACGAAATTTAAATCACAACAATAAATCTAAATAAAATTATTAAGAACACAAATTTAATGACAAAAGGTTCATTTCAATTGGTTGGTGAAAAAAAAACTTTTTACAGAAAAACAATCTAACAGTTCGCGAAGACGTCGAAAATACAAAAGTAAACAAGTTATATAATTGATGAGATATTCATAATGAGAAGGATATTGTTATCATTACATCCATAAATAGAATAACATTTGTGTCGGTAAACGGCTCATAATAATAATAACGGATAGCGACTTCGTCGGCTGCATACACCTATAAACTAATATTATAGTTAATACCTACTTAATAGGTCTATGGTTGGCCGACAGGAGACAACTGCCACTATCAGTTAGTGTTGGCATTGATTATAGAATAAACTATTTAAGAGCAATCATTTTTCTATTATTTATATTTGTATTGAACTTTGGTATTTTTCCTAGAAACAAAAACCTTATTCAGACATAATAGCATTTTCAATAAAATTTGGCCTTCTTTGACCAAAATAAAATAACATTGGCATTTTAATTGACTCTAGGTGAAATACACTCCCGAAAAAATAGGAAGTTACAATATTGAGGGAGTTAAAATCAACGGCTAGCAGAGGATATAATAACTCTCGGTTATTTTAACTCACCAGTTAGTAGTTACTAGATAGTAATCCCCGTGTGTTATTTCACCGGCTATACCGGTGGTGGCAAACTCGACCGCGGTCACGTTGACCGTGATAAGCGCGCACTAATGATACGACTACCGTGATGATAACATAAGGATAAACATCAGCATCGACAAGTAACAACATAAACATAAACAAAAATGACGACTGTCTGGACGATGTGGATTTAATAATAATAATAATTATCACGTTATTAAATATTTAATCCGGTGCCGGTGGCAGTGCTGATGCTGACGGACACAGTCGGCCAAAAGACACTGCTGCGCGTGCGGGTGTATTTTGTTTCGTAGTGTCGCGGTTCGCAACCAGGGGGTGTCGTCTGGAACCGGGTCGTTGAGGGATCGTGGGTCGGTGGCAATGGGTGGTGGAACGATGTCGGTCCGCGGGACCCGTGATTCGCCTCGTAACCGAGTGGTAGTTCCCCTCCGCGCCGCCTGCCTACGTCTCTAATCGCGCTCGTCACACACTCGCACCGTTGCGTTCGGTTGTCCGGAGGAGAGACGCCGAGCGATAACTATTTGTCCAATCGAATAATATCGCCAGTGGTTGCCCCCGTTCGCTCCCGTCATAGTCGTCGTCCTTAAACTCAAACCCTGCCGTCACCGTCGTGGTGGTGATATCGTTACGACCGAAGACCCGGGAGACGCCAGCAATGACGTCGTCGCGTTGATCGCCCGATTCTCGGCGACAGAAGACCATCCGACCACGTTCGGAAACCGCCGCCGCAGCCATGGCCGCGAATCGTCGCCGTTGTTCCGCAATGTTCGTGCTCGTGGCCGCGATACTCGGCCGTCCACCAGGTAAACAGCAGTACATATTCGGACCGTCGAACGAAATATAATGAGAGAATGAGTGAGTCAGATATCTGTTTAATTGGGCTGGGGCTTCAGCCCTGACCGTTAGTTCACTGAAGCAAACCTACGAAGTGGAAAAACTCACAAATTTGAAACATTAATTAATATTTTAACTAAGTAGCTACTTATTTATATATTGCGAAATCATTGAATTTCATATTATTTAAATGGTCTTCATTGACAATGAATAATGATGAATTCTTAGAAATTCACTATAAAAACACCAGATGTACGTCCTTTCTTGATATTAACCAATTTAAATTATTCATACTTTGTTACCGATATTTTGTTTTAATACTAAACATTAAAAAAATTATAAGTTTTTAGTGACTATACAAATACATTTGGTCTATGTAGAGACTTGTTTATACATTTCAATCATATAGCGATCACCTCGTTAGTCGTGATGTGGTTGGCCAACCAATTTATGATTACCTTGGTGGTGTATGGTATAGAAGTTTTAAGCGTTGTAATATTATTATTCAATCTCTATGTGCCCGAGTATATCGTATCTCACTGATTTTTATCCACCGTTTCTACAGGTGATGTAGCACAGTCCGTATGCCAAGATAATAATGGCCGGTCTGTTGAAGAAGGACAGCAGTACATACCAGGCCCGGACACTTGTACTATATGTGTTTGCGACAATTCCATAGCCAAGTGGTGTAAAGCTGTGCTCTGTTCTCCTCCGCAGGTATATTTCATCTACAAATTGTCCATCATGTTTTACTGTTTGAATCAAATTAATGACAAATTATAATAATAATAATGTTGTAGAGAAATTTAGTGCTATATTTATTATTGTGCAATAGATAATTCTTGACATCATTAAGAAGTGGTGCCTAGTTAAGGTTTTCTTCTCATTCAATAAAAGCTTGTTTTGAATTAATGTCATAATCTTTTAGACTATTGAGTTATTAGACAGTATTTTTGTATTTCATTGTTATTATTGTAAGTTTAAGGTGTCAAAGGTTCCAAATTTTAGTGGACATATACCTAAAAGTTTGAGTTTAGTAAGTTTTAAATTGATAATATTATTAGTTATAAGAACTAATAAAATTAAAACAAAATTGATCATTTGTATGATTATTAGAGTTACCTACTATGAAAAATATATATCATTTTTTAATAATATCTTATTAATTATAAATTATCTTCAGAAGACCTGTAATTTTCATTGTTTGAGATTTCATTGAATCAATTGAAAACATAACCTATTACTTATTATATGGGTTTTGATGAATTTCCAAGGATAGATAGTATATAATAATTTATAGTGAAATAACATCTATAATATAGTTTTATTAATGCAATAATAGAGGTACCTAGTCTTATGGGGCAGATGTGATAAAACCTATAGTTCAGTAGTTAGTTATTAGTTTAGTACCTTATTTAATTACTTTTTTTTTTTTAATAGGATTGCAAATCTTTTACTGTCGGAAGTGTATGCTGTGAATTTAATTGCTTAGATGAATCACTTAAAGGTGATAATATCAATGCTAGATCAATTGCTAGCACTGTTACAGCCTTTTTATTTTTTATATTAATTGTTTTCCTCATCAATCGACTACATAAAAGAAATATCATGTCAAGTAAGTATAAAGTAGGCTTAAATAACATGCTTTTATAATTTATATATTATATATGAAATTATCTAAAATATGTTTCAATAAAAAACAATTTACACACACATTTTTTGTTTCAATGACTGTACTGTGCACTTATGATTTGATTTATAGTACGAGAACCAGGTATTTAGTTTGTGTATAAATGATGAATGTGTATGACATTTATATTAGGTATTCATTGTAACATTTAAATTTGCATTACTTTATACTTTATAGTTATGACTTATGATTATAAACCTATTATGCGTGCACAGTTGTAAACTTGAATAAATAATAAGTATTTAGAGTGGTTTAATTTTAATTTTGTTAAAGTGTATTATTTAAAATTTATGAATTATTCAATAATCATATAGATCAGGTGTTGGCAATAGGCTGCTTATGGTCTGAATATAGACCACTGAAAATAAGTAAATGTATCGCCAAAAATACTTTACATACTGATTATTTTTTTCATTATTTGTCTTTGGATAGACTTAAAATAACATACTAAACAAATTTTTAAAGTTGACTTTCGAAAAAAAAAAGTCATAT
This sequence comes from Therioaphis trifolii, assembly GCA_027580255.1. Classification (NCBI taxonomy): domain Eukaryota; kingdom Metazoa; phylum Arthropoda; class Insecta; order Hemiptera; family Aphididae; genus Therioaphis; species Therioaphis trifolii. The sequence goes on from CM050404.1 coordinate 86,633,082, forward strand.
ATCTCCCCGTATATCTCATTAAAATATAAATACATAATTAATGTTATTAAACATTGAAATGTTTTTTTATTTTCATTCAATTATTTATCTTTCATAGCACTTTTAGGAAAAAATGCATAAATCTTTTAATTAATATTTTATTTTTTTTGTTTTCTGAATCTCAAACATTTTTTTTTCAAATCATCAGGACACCTTTAAATCCTATTTGCCAATCCCTGATAAAGGTACTTCACATTTTTAAATGTATTATTTATTTTACTTCACTCAACAAAGATAAATATATCCTTACGTTGTTAATTCAAAATGTTCGTTTAAAAGTTGTTTGAAATTATTTAAGTTCTTTGCATAATACAATTATGCAAGTTTTCAATTAAGAAACTATAATTTTTTTCAACATTGTAACTGAATTATAAATGTCAATTAATCTAGTTGTTTAAAGAAATAAAATGTAATCCCTTGAAGAATATATATCATATTATGTTTTGATGGTATTTGTAGATGGAGAAGTATTTAGTGATCCAAACTCTCTTCAAATGGGCGAAGGGGTACGTGGTATTGGATTCATCAGTGGCTACATGAATTTTCCAAGGCCATTAGGTGCTGATTTATACTATGGTGATCATGCTACTCTTCATATACCTTTATGGAAAACATACTATCCACGAGGTGATGCACCTCCGCCATATGATGAAGCGATCGCATTACCTCATCAAATACCTCAACAGTTTATTGGTCTAGTTGATGAAGTCACTACTTATCATAGAACTATACCAGTTGCTATGACTGAAATTGAACAAAATGTTCAACCACAAACTTGTGATGCTGAAACAGAACCATCTGCTAATCAGCCGTTTATTGTTAATGGTAATTTAAAATTCACCTTTAATTAGAGTTTTAGGTTTATGGTTTAATGTAACCTCAATGGGCTTTAATAGATAATCTTGTGGGCAAAAAAAAGTATAAAATTAAAAAATAAAGACTAATTCAATAATTTAATTTTTCATTTTGAACAATGTACCCAGTGGCATAATTTTGGCATAATGTCAGAGGTTACAAAAATTACTTAGAATGCATAGACGCACAAGAATTTTGCCACCATATTCCAAACATTATAAAACCAGTTAATGTTTTTCAAAAATCTTTTTTTTTATTTTATCAATATTAAATAGGTATATATTATTCAAACCTATGAGTATTAAGTTTTCATAGTAAAAATATCTATACTCTGTTCCATTTAAGAGCGCACCGCGTCGGCGCATCCAAATTAATCGCCGAGCGACGTACAGACCCCCTAGGACAATTCTATTCGCTCTGTGATTGGTCGCTGTAGTCGGCCGTGATCGGCCTCTCCAACGATGTTTCTGCCATTGGCATTATACAACACTATATAAACAGTTCAACGTGCCGCCGCTGGGACGCACCGTGATACTGCTCTCTATCGTGCGCGAGAATTGACCAGTTTTCGTCCACCGCCCAGTGCACTCTTAAATGGAACAGAGTATAAAAACATTAAATTACTTTCATTCAAATCTCATAATCATTTAAGATTAGACTACGAATTTCAGAATTTTTAAATTGTCGCTTTCTCATTGTTGTTCTTTCATTGCAATGTATTTATATTTTATAGTAATGAATTGATTTAAATATTCTTTTTATTCTTTGATACTTAACTTATAATCATTACAGAAACACAAAATAAAATAAAATAATAATATTCAAAATTCTTTAAGAAATAATATGGCCAACAATGGTGTAATACATGAATGAACATTATACTATAAAACTTCAAGAAAGTACAAAAAATATTTACTGATATAACAAAACAGAAAAGTTCCTGTTAAAAAACAGACATATTTTTATTCAATCAGTAAATTTTCATTGATTACACATTATTTCAATTTTTTCTTTGGATATTTTGTTTCACGATTTTAAAATTAAAATTTTGTGCTTATTTCAATACTTTTTTACCTTTGTAAGTACAATTTTAAATTTATTATTTTCATGGTGGATTGAGAACATTTTGGTATCATTGCTAATTTATAGTTTAATAACTTTTGGTTTAAGTATTTTCATCATTTATTGGATACTTATTTAACATAATTATATTTATAATTAGGTTTTTAAGATATTTTTTGGATTTAAATTTTTTTTAATGAAATACTAGAAAAATTTAAAATACTTATTATTGTATAATGTCTATTATAATACATTAAAGCCCATTAAAAATTCATATTCTGTCAAAATTTTTATTTGATATTATATCTCGCTGAATATTATATGAGTTTAGATCAAATAAATAATGAAGAACATCATTGTAACGATAAAATAACTACAGCATCCAATGATGATTTTCGAGAAGAATGTGAAAATTGTAAGCAAGATCAAGAACTCGCTGGAGGATATGATGATATTTTCCCTGAACCAGAAACTATGACATTAGAACGACGACCACAATTAACTCATGAACATGGAGTAGATGGTATTGAACTTCGTTCATCAATGACCTTACCTGGGGATGGACGGTTACGAAGGTATTACAATCTTTTTATTGTGAAATAAAATTATTATAATATGTAATTTAACACAATATTAAGTTTTAAATCATTTGATATTAATAGGGAGACAGAGTGGCCGAGTGGAACTAGGCGTCACTGCTGACGCACTATGTCGCCAGTTCAAACCTCGGTCATGAGCGGCTCTCTCTCTCTGGGTAGGCGACTGTCTAGAGAGAGCGACCGCCATCTCCCCTGTGCAGAAGAACGGCAAACCACTGCACAGTAACCCTTCCTTCCCTAGTTACAACTTCTCTTAGTTGTCCAACACTCAAAATCGGATAGGCACCCGAAGAAGAAGATGTTAATTAATATTTTAATGAATAATTATAACAAAAACTGTTTAGGTCCCATGTCAATAATATGAATGATAAACACAGAGAAGGATGGTTCAACGAAACTAGTTTAAAAGAAGATTCAACTTCTGATGATGATCAGTCATAACAAAATAATTATCACTGATTGGTATAATTTTATTTTACTGTGCATATTAAGTTTGGATGAATGATTCTCATAATGTTGGTTAAAATTTTAATTTGATGATTTATTGTGTAACTCTCATTTATTAATTGGTAATTTATTGAAAAGTGATTGTATTTTATGATACAGTAATATCATTTATATTGACTATAATTTATCATTATTTAGTGCAAAACTATTTCTATTTAAATTGATAAGTGCATTTTAGCTGACATAATTAAACCAAATTCATACAAAGGGTTATTTATATTATTATTATTATTATTATTATTTGTGTCTGTTTAACAGATACAATAATTCTTGATAAATGTTTACATTATTTAAATTATTTTTTTATTGTCATATGCCAATTATTGTATGTTACCTTTTAATTTTATTAGACTTGATTTAAGGCTATGAACTTATTAAATATAGAAATAATTAATTTTAAATCTAATCAATAGTTAGATAAAATAATAAGTCCTAAAATGATTATCAATAAACATTGGAATCTTATCATTGTTGAAATTTGTATACATCATTACCGGATGAGTTAAATTAGTTACAAAATATATTTACCATAAGTTGTAGTACATTTGGTTGTAGGCCTAAAAACTTCAGTATTCTTTCTTAAAAACTTCACTTATTTTATTAATATTTATGTATTCTGTAAATAGTATAATTGAAAATTTGTTCAAATTAAGCTCATTAAACTTTAAAAAATACCTGGTTTATCAATGACATCCTAATATTTAGGAAATCACAAAAAATATATTTATCAATTAGGTTATTATTAACTTGATATAAACTAAATGTGTCATAATTCATGTACAACTATATAAATTAATAATACTACTTTTTTTTGTTTTTATATAATTATTAATTGTGTATTTTATTATAAATAATTTATTTATTAATTCCTAATAATTACAGTATGACTTATTTGTATTGACAGCTATTTTGATTTGTAACCATAATTACTCAAATAAACTGTATGCTACCTGTTTGACTACATGTCAATGAAACTTTGATTTTAAACATTTTTCATGATAAATAAAAATGCAAGGCCTATTAAAAAAGTATTTATTATACTTAAATACTTTTGGTTGATATTAGTCTATATCATAATTCAACATTATGATCGGTAAAATATGAAGTATATGTGTACTGTGTAATCTAATCAATGGTTCTTTTTCAGAGTGAAGGAACACATAAAGTTTTATTTGAGAAACACATATATGAATTAAATATTTCTTATATAAAATTTTTTTTTTAATTTTATCATGTATTTAAAATTATACATATAACTTATTTATCAACAGAAGATACTATCCATAGTTCATAAAATAAATTTAGAAAAAAGTCACAATCTTTAAAAAAATAATATCATTTAATTGAAAGATAAGATAAATAGATTTTAAAACCAAACAATTTTTGTCTGAATAAACGTTTATATTTTCAGTTATTTTTTAAATTTTGGCAGAATACTTGTTCTAAAATCACAAAACAGTTAAGAACCACTGACTTAATGTATTCATAATATGTTATCAATTCTCTAATTTTTATAAGAGACAGCTAATTTTTTTTGGTAAAAATCTATTAATAAATGTTTTTGAACTTATGAGATTGTTAAATATTCAATATTACTTTAGATTGACTTCTAAATTGTCCACGACTGACCGATACATTACATATAGATTACAATCAATTATTTAAATATCTGTGAACTTTACGGTCTTAGCTCACTACAAAAGTGTAATTTTATATTAATTTTATTTTCTACATATAATTTAAACAAATTTTGTATGTATACTTTCTGTGATAAATCATTGCCACCTAATTATGTTAAATTACAGATAGCTACTAATTGAATGATGATTTTTTTATTTTTTCATGCTTAAATTAATTTTGATTGCACTCATATTAAAGAAATATTTTCATTTTTACTTTTTATTCCTACATTATAAATTAATGACTCAAAATAACGTTTTAATCATTTAAAAATTGTACAAAAGGATCAATTTTTATATTTTATTTGAGTTCCTATTTTAATTTAAAAAATGTTAGCATTTACTTGATATATATTAACTGAATTATATAAATTACATATTAGGTAGAGAGCATATTAATAACCCATTAATATTTGCATGGGGTAAGTGTAAAAATATTTTTACTGAATTTGAATTAATTGTATTCATATCTCTGGTTATTGTTGAAACTGTTTTCAAGTATTTTTATGATTCTTAAACGCATCCACAACTATTGGCTACTTTTAATCATTTTCTGTATAACCTCATGTAAACTAGTTAATGTCAATTTCTATTAGATATTTGATTATGTTTAGCACTGATTAACTTTGAAATTTCACTAGAATATCTTAAATGTTGATTATATGTCTTTGTTGGGTTTTAACGGTATGTTAAACTTCAATTATATAAATTACTAAATTATTCTAAGGTTTTGTTACTGGCAAACCTTTTAAGTATGTGTCTAATTATATTAAGTATTAAATGTTTCACTATTATATTTATTTTTAATAATATAAGTAAATACTGTCTTCAGAAAAAATATTATTGTAAAATGTAGTATTAGTATTAGTTTATATTATGTATAAATATTAAGTAGTTATTTCTCTTCGAAATGAAACTTAATTGTACTGATTGTACTATAAATGTATTTCGTGTAAGACAAAAGAGTTATATCTTTTAAATAGGTATAGTTTATGCCAAAGAACTGGACATTTGTATTGTAAATGTTATTATTAGACTATTTGTCTATTTTTATTTAAAAACCTATTGTTTTACTTCTAAAATTATATGTAAAATTGGTAAATGCGTTTTTATTTATTTTGGTTGATGCTGGTTCATTATAGCTTTTTACAAAAAATTGTTTTTTATTATTATTTCAAGTCTTCGATCTATTTAGATTCATAAACGTAAGTCAACTGCCTCAATGTTAAAGATTGTATCCCAATTTTTCCATTTTGAGGTAGTATCTCTTAAGCATCCTTTAAACTACAATTATTTTTTTCAATTAAAACTTAATTCTACTATGGTCTCTTTATTTATGTAAGAGGCCACACTTTTGAGAATGTATGTTGAAAAATAGAATAATACTATGTAATATTAAAATTTGAATTTTTGTTTTATTCATTTAAAAAAATTGAAAAAACAAGATAATACCCTTTTTTGGGGATAGTTGAAGTAATAACTATTAAAGTTATATATATAAGAAAGTTATATATATATATTACTGTACACTTGCTAACGAACTGTACTGGCTAAATCGCATAATACAATGAAATACAGTAAAACTGTTATGATAGATAATGTTAAAATAGGTATAGCTTGAAGTTAAACAATAAGTACACGTAAACGAGTAAAATTTCTATTTTTATTTTCACACAATCACTAAAATTGATTTTAATCTGCGAAACAAAAAGCGCCTTACCCGATTAGACAGAGAAACCCCGAATGTTTTAATAGGTAGTTTTTACATTGACTTGTCTAGGGAAGTAGGGACTGACGGAAAATGGTGCCTTATGCAGGAAAGTATCTTAAGTGAATTTTACTTTTGAGCAATGGTCAATGAAGTGTTAAACATTATTAAGAATATCATCTAGTTTCAAGTATAGTAGTGGTAGATAATCTTTAACACTAATAAAATAAGCTAAAAACCTTTCAAACTTAAAATAATATACAACTAATCTATCATATGCTTAATGAGCCAATCGTACAATTATTAGTATATAGTGTTCAACATCCAACACCTCCATTTCACCAGCACTTGAAAGATACACTAAAAGTATTATAAAAACAACTAAAATATAAATATGTATTCAATATAATAGTTTAATTTAATAGTATAATCATTGATTAAATCAATATTTAATCAATGGTATAATAGTATTTCAATATAATAGTATAACAGTATAATATGAAATGCCAACGCTAGTAGATTTTTTATAATTGTAATAATTGAAGTACAGTCAATAATTATCAAAACTAACGGTATTTATCTTATTTTTCCCGAAAAAACCTACCCAAGTTTTTTCCAGCATCTGCCTCTGCCAAAAGCATTACCAATTTAAATAAATATTTATATACAGTGTGATTCCTTTTAAAGGTAACACTAAATAATTCTGTCCTATGATAATGGATTGAGGTGGGGTGCTTTTAAATAGTTGGGTACTATTGAAATACCCATTTTTACAATTCAAAATTTTTTAACCCTTTTATTGTGCATATATGCAACACAACTTGTTTTTTTTTTTAATAGCTACATCTAATTTTCAAAATAGATTTGGATTGACCACCACTTTTTAAGTCAATTTGGTTCTTTTTACCATGCCTCTAAAACCAAAATTGACTAAATGACAAGTTTAAGTTTTGAATAAAATAATTGAATTTTTCAACAATCATCCTAGAATTTTATGAATTGTTATGAAATTTCAAGTATTTTTTTTTTTTTTTTTTTGTATTCGTAGGGTTTCAGACATTAGTATATAATTTCAATTTAATTTTGAGGTATTAATTCACTTCAATTGGACGTAAATGTTAGTTAATTTATAAAGAAAAAATTAAACCAACTGATATATGATTTGTGTCTCATAACTTCTATTATTTAAGTTTCAATTTAAATTATTATTTTTATCTTTTATTTTTTGTTTTACAAGTGGATAATTACTTGTACACTTGTGACATCACCAAATAGGTTAGGGATATAACGATTGGTGTGATTTATCCATATTTTTATGATGGTAAACTTACTGGGAGAAGAAACTTAAAGTTTCTAACTGATGTATTTACTACATTGACCTGTACATGGACAATATACCATTAGAAACTAGGACTTAAGTATTTTTTCAATAAGATGGAGCACTTGCATACAATGCAATTGTTTAAAGAGAGCATTTACAAAATAAATTTGGCGAACAATGGTACGTATGGAGCAGTATCTTGGCCAACAAGATCTCCAGATCTCACGTCATTAGATTTTTTTCTGTGGGGACATTTAAAGAATGTAATGTATTCAACCCCGCCTTTAAATGTTAAAGATCTCAAAAATAAAATTATAAATGCTTGTGCAGAACTTCAAAAAGAACAGATATTAGCCGCTACTCAAAAAGAATAATGGTTCGATTTGATTTGTGCATGGAGAATGATGGAGTTAATTTAGAACAATTTATTAGATAGGTAGTAATTAGAAATTGTTTTATCCAAATAAATAATAGAAATTGTTAAAATTATAAAAATGTCTTAATTTCTTTTATTTTTTTCTGAATAAATTAACTAAAATGTACGTCAAAGGTGTAATTTAAGTTGATTAATTCCTCAAAATTAAATTTAAATGATTTAATAATGTCTGCAAACCTACGAATAAAAAAAAAAAAAAAACTTAATATTGCATAATAATTCTTAAAATTATAGGATAATTGTTGAAAAATTAAATTATATTAATCGAAACTTTAACTCGTTGTCATTTAGTCAATTTCGGTTTTTGAGCTATGGTTTAAAGGACCAAATTGACATAAAAAATGTTAGTCGATCCAAATTTATTGTTAAAAGTAGGTGTTGCTATTTAAAAAAAATACAAGTTATGTTGCGCATGCGCACAATAAAATGGTTAAAAATTGTAAAAAATGTGTATTTCAATAGTCCCTAACTATTTAAAAACACCCCACCTCAATCCAATATTACTGGACAGAATTATTTAGTGTTACCTTTAAAAGGAATCACTTTGTATAAAAAATATGACATATAGACGATGTGTCACAATGTGATTGCTATATAATACTATAGTAGTTGACATGATGTATATTAATAAATGCTTGATGACAAAAACTCAAAACTTTAAAAAATAAAGTATCTACCTACTACTATTTTTCGTGTCTGGATATTCATCCATTGAAATGATAACTGCAAAAAAATTGTTTTAATTCAAAAAAATGTTTGCTTGTCAACAATATGTAATATTAATACAACTTTATGTAATATAATACATAATAGATAATACAGTATTACGTTTTATACTTATTGATGATCTTATAGTTTCAAACATTTACCTATATTGTTTAAAGCATTTCTAAGAGAGAATATTGATTTAATTGGAGCTAAGTATTTATGTGAAGGTTTAACTTAAGTAGTAAAAAAATAAATAATATTCAGACAAATATTATTGATGAAATTATTTCAATCATTTTTATCTTTTATGGTATTAGAAAAAAAATCTAAACTTTATTGTGTTGATACTTGTATTAAAAAAAAAAAAAAAAGAATAACAAAAACTAATTGTACAATTTTTATTTTCTGCTGATGAATGTTATAAGATATCAATGGAAATATTAGTAAAACATTTTATTGATTAAATAAATAGGTACCTACTCGTTTGAATGAACAGAGGCAAATATTAAAGGTAGGATTTCAATATCTACATGTATATTTATTGACATACCTATATACTTGTTGGTAATTAAATGTATTTCATTACAATCTAAAACAGTTTTGTTAATAATATTTATTTTATAAGTCATAAAGTACAAGGTAAATACGACCCACATGTCTTTAATGTTCTATGATGTATATTGTATACGATGTGGATAAATATTTGTGTTTTAAGGATACACCGGCTCAACGTATAGGTACCCTCCAATAATAGGTACCTACTACCATTGATTATAAATACCTATTTATAATCAATGCTACTACTGATAACAATAGTAGGTACACTTATAAATTAAGTGTCCAGTGACCAGTGACCCAATAAATTTAACGATTTCACGAAGATGAACGATTTTTACGATTAGCGAACCATACATGTGATATATTATTTTAAGTTTCCAATCAATTATAAATCATTGTTTTCAGTAAACGACTCGTAGAGAATCTCAAATAATAATTTTACCATCTACTAGATTATTTATAAAATACAAACCCTGTAATACACTTTTTATACTTGTTTATATTGAATGTGTGATATTTAGTTATGTAAAAATAATCAAGTTATACTTTATGCTACGTTGCTACAATAATAATTGTGGGCGATCCTCTTTTCGCCCAAATTTGACTTTCCTCATTTCGGCCAAACATGGTAAAATAGATTACTCTTTTCGCCCAGTAATAATTACGATTTTTTCGCCCTCGGCTTTACGTTCAAAATTTTGGGAAGCACGTCACAAAATTAGTTTTTTAATGCCATTGAGTATTACCCAGAGAGAACCACGAGGAGCCGGCTTTTATTACTCTCCAAAAATGTATATTATAGTTGTGTTTGTATTCATTGAAACAGAAAATGGTCGACATAAATATGAAATAAATAAGTATTTGTCATGGCATAATTAAAAAATTTCAAGTTTGAAAATTTATTGAATCGCATAACAATTTTACTAAAAACCATAGATTTAATAAATTCATATCGTTTTCTATTGTTTTTTTTTTTTTGATTATTTTTATCTGAGAATAACTTAGCGTTACTTGTTCTCGACACACATCGCCAACGGTTAGAATCATCATTTTTGTTTGTAGATCCAAAATTATACTTAAAATTACTATCAACAACCATTCGTCCACCCAGTTTACTTTCTACGAATTTCGTTCTTTTTTATAAAATTAATTTAAATAAAAATCGTAAACTGTTAACACACGAATGTGAACGGCATACTTAAGTAATTTGTATGAGTATCATATACGTATTTAATGTGTGTGTCATATATGAGATATGAAACACACGATTATGCTTAATTTTATTATATTGTCATGAAAGATATCAATTGTCAGATAATATTATCAGAGTCTATAAACATAAGAATTCGTATTACGTATAAATATTTAAGATGTGGTTCCCAAAATTTTGAACGAGAAGCCGTGGGCGAAAAAAGCGTAATTATAAATGGATGAAAAGAGGAATCTACTGAACCATATTTGGGCGAAAAGAAGACGTGGATGATAAGAGGAAATTCAAATTTGGTCGAAAAGAGTTTCGCCCAATAATTGTATAACTACTATACCTACAAATGCATAATTAATGAGGTACCTAATTAGGTAATTTTTTAAACGGTCCATGATGAGCAATTGAATAGAATAACTAGGTACTTATTTAATGTATTTTTCAGTAAATATTTTTTTGTAATTTTAATGAAAAAAAGTTAATTAAACCATTAAATTCAATCATAAAAAAACTAATATTAGACTATTAACTGTAATACTAAAAAAAAATATGGGATATTTTTTTTTTTTTTTTAAACTGCCTGATGGCTTTTTATTATAACGATCAATGATCTTTAACAATACATTTCAGAGGTTATTATTCATTAGTAGCTTATATTTATGGGATATTTGATGTATTTTAGTAAATTTATTGCTTCAAGATAATTAAGTTTCCATACATGTTAATAGCATCATAATATTTTCAATATAAAATAAAGTATGTATGACTATAAGTAATATAGTTTACTCGTTATAATATTTTGAACCATTCTCAAGCTTTGTATTTTGACGTAAAAACAAGTACAAATCATTCAACAAGTGTCTAGTTATTCAAGTTATTAATAATTTTCTTCAAATAAGTAAGGTAGTATTCCAAAATGTATTTATTCTTTTTTAAATAATTCCAATACACATAAATGTATAAATATTTTCAATTATTTATTATTTCTGAATGTTCTTAAGTTGTTCAGTTTATTTGAAATATTATTAAAAAGTTGTAGTTTGTGTAAAATATCAAAGATTTATGAGCATTGAGAAATAATAAAGCATGGTTTTAAATGTAAATTATATCAGCAAAAATAAAATTCTTAGCAAAAATATGTTTCTATATATTTGATTATAAATTATAATCAAGTAAATAATATTCGATTTACCGAATTTTATTTGTTTTAACGCAATGTAATTTTAGTTTTTAGTTTTGTTATTAAATCATTTGGTATACAATTTCGTTTTTATTGAATGAAAAAAATTTTAGAATTCCTGTATAGAACAAGTTACTGACTAAATAATTAAATGAAAACTGTAAAAATGAGAATACCAGATTTTCATGAAGTTGGAATTAATCTACGTGAATACGTCTACGTACTAAATTCGGTGACATTTCATTCGCCGATACAGTTCAATTGAAGATATTATTCATAACAATTAAAACATTGAAGTCATAATATTTCAATCTTTGATGACAAAAATAAAATAACAATTTAATTATTTTTATCTCCAGGTTATAATCTATCGTAGTAAATGGTCTTTCAAATTTAAATAAAAATATTTTCATAGAAAACTAAAAAAATATGTGCCTCATTTGTATTATATTTTAGAAATTGTGACTGGTATTTTTATTTACAAAGGAAATGCATTCACATTTTCTTCATTTTATGAAATTATTACGTGATACTTATTCATTTGTTAATTAATAAAATTATATAGGTGTAAGTACATATTTAATTAGTGGTTTTATTACTTTTTTTTTTTAACTTGATCGTCAATATTTTGATACTTTGTTAACACACTATACAGTAATTTTAAAACTCGTTAATTTTGTCTGTATTTTAATTTTTCCGATTTCCGGGTATTTCGGATATTCTATCTTTTTTCAATTAAACGGTATAATCGTATTTGCATACTTACAGATATTTAGTAGTGTACTCGAGTGAGTATAGTTAAAATTGTGTCAAATGTGCATCATTTTAATTTATTATTTGCCCAAATGATCTACGATGTTGGAAAATCGGATATGAACTAAATAATATTTTTTTATTGACTAAACAGTAATGTTAGAAACTAAACATTTTGTGAGATTTACATAAATGTTTAAATTAATCAGTCTAATTTAGGCCAAATAAAATCTATAAAGATTTTTGAATACATTAGGAAATATCTAGTTTTAAAAAAATTTATATTTTATACAGATCTCTATTTTAGAAATATAAGTTTTTTTTTTTTTTTTGTACAACAAACTATTTATTATTTACTAGACTTTAATATTTTATTGATTCTCACATATTTATTCATGCAACGATATTGATTTTTTATTTAAATTAATGAAGTAATTTTTTTTTAATATTTGAAATATGGGATACCTATTTAAAAACTAGTATTAAAAAAAAAAAAAATAGTTTACTAATTATTGTCCATAACTATTGTAATTAACACTTAATAAAAAAATATTTTGATTAAAGGTGGAAAAATCCGGTAAGATAATTATAATGGATACTGGTACGTCACTTGGATCATTTCAAAATTTAATTTTTTTTTAAATGATTTTTACATTCTAAAGCACTACATGGTAACCAGTGGCGTATTTTCAAATTTTTTCTGGGGGGGAGGGTTCAAAAAATATTTTTATATTCTGAGTAACCCTCTTCACCATCATCTCTAAATTACAAATTATAACATAATATAATATAAATATGTATGTACATATTTATATATAAATACATAATAATATTGGTAGTAAATTAATATTCTTTTCCTCTAGTCTTACGTAATAAGTCATTTATAACTTCTAAATGCAATTTTATAAAATATTTTGTATTTGAGTCTGGAATCTTGTAAATATAATTATTATTTTATTATATAGTACATTTCATTTCAGACGTAAATTTAATTTTGTTTTCTTCTGGGGGGGGTCGAGACCCGGGACCCCCTTCCGTAAATATGCCACTGATGGTAACTCTTATATAATATTCTATTTGAAGACAAATATAAATCGCTACTTTTGGTTAATGATTTTGAGTAAAACGTCGAGTAAAAAATACTCCTAAATTAGTTTCTTAGAAAATGCAACTTTCTCTTATATATTTTCGTGCAATTTTTGAGTATGGTACTATATCATTTGTAAATTATGGAATAATAACATATAAAACTGTGAGTTGTTGATGAAAATTGTCTATAAAATTCCTGTCTTACGTTTAAAAAAATACAATTAGTATATTGTTCAAACGTTAATCAACTGTTATGTTTAACAGACGTATTGATAAGTTATACTATAAAATATTAGTAGTATTAGATTAAATTTTAATAGCTTATGAGTTATGACACTGGTAATATTATTAAATTACAAACATAAGAACAATAATGTTAGTGTAATTACATACTTACATATATGTTTATATATATGTGTGTGTGTGTGTGTGTGTGTGTGTGTGTGTGTGTGTGTGTGTGTGTGTGTGTGTGTGTGTGTGTGTGTGTGTGTAAGTTTTATATTTTACTCTTAATTATCATGTAATTTAAATTTATACGAGGCTTTATTTTTTCTCAATTTTTTTTAATTTTATTTTTTATGGATTACATTACAGTAATATAGAATTTTTTATGTTTGTTGTTTATAGTGATAGTTAAATACTTTACGAAATCATTAATTATTATTTAATAGTTAATTGTTTTAAATTAATTACTGCCGTGTCATTGATGGGTTGCTTTTTAATATCATAAATTCAATGAAATTTTTTGAGACGGGACGCCGGGTGACTGCGTCCGACCTTGTAGAAATAACAACACGCTTATTGTTATTGTTGTTAGTGGTTGTTTATTGCAGAATGAAATAAATTAATAAACAATATGTGTGAGTCCCGAGGCTCGGGTAGGGGGACCAGTATTAATCCGGGCCGTGTGGCGGGCTTAAGCAAGCGAGCCACCCGGAGAGGGGGGAACTGGGCTTAAGCAAGAGCAGTTGTTTCAACAATGATTGGGACGAGGTTTCAACGGAAAACCGTTAGACATACGGGGGACAGAGCTCACGCCGTGCTCCACGCACCTAAAATTTTGACGGTTTGAAGGAAAGAATTAAAGTGCCGGTCGATTGCATTGCGATATATTGCTATTGCTATTGCCGGTAGGACAGCTTGTTATAGCCAATTTCCTTTTTTCGGGCTATTGCCCACGAAAGGTTGTGATGGTATAATATTATTAGGTTGGTTATTATTTTATTGTTGAGGTCACATGTTGGACCACTCGAATGGGCATGTGTGTTTTGTACTGATCTGATAGAATTTGGGGCGACCTAGCTGTCTGATGTGTTGTTATTGAGAATAGGAATTCCTGTAGTACTACGTTGTTATTGAATTTTTTCGCGGATGTGGTCACGGACGGAAGTTTGTCTGGTGGAGTTGAATATGGTGTGGTTTCGTATATAGTAGGGACTAGGGAGCTGAAAGTATAGTGCGTAGACCGACGTTTTGAATTGCTTCGAGCCGTTTCCGATTCGTGACGGAGACTATAAGTGGTGCCCACGCATCGGTATTCATGCGCCTCGGCCGGCGCGCAATAACCGTATTTTATGATTTACCGATGAAAAATAGCCTACTCGTACGTATTAGCCGATTAAGCTGGGTTCACACGTGTCAGTTAAAACGTTCATTATGACTGATTCATCAAAACTGAACAATTTATGAACGTGTGAACACTTGTTTCAGCATGACTGAATCATCGAAATTGATTATCAGTCAATTAGAAACTAGTTCTATTTTGCATCATTTCTAATGATCAGTATCGTGTCATGAAAAGTGTGAACTTGATTCAAAATAAATTAAATATTTTATGATTTCAGTACATATTTAATAAATATTACGTGATTTTATTACGTTTTTTTTTTTTTTTTTATATACATATAAAAAATATATATTACGAAATAAATAAATAAATATATATATATATATATATATATATATATTATACTTATTATTAATATATTTATTACGTTTTTTTGTATAAATCCAAAATAAATTGTTAAAATGGTTTTTAAGCGGCAGCATGATCTTATTGAAACATTTTTGGACCAATATAGACGACATGAGTGTATATGGAATCTATAGGTATTGACAGCCATAAAAATCGAGAAACGCGAGAAAAAGCGTATGAAAGTATGCGCTCTGAATTGAATTTTCCTGGTCTATCAGTTGATGACATCTAAACAAAAATAACGTAACCCAATACACCAGTTCGTATTAAAGATTTTCGTGAATTCGCCGTCGAAAAATATTACAATAAATATATACAAGTAGACATAGGCGCCAGGTTTTGTAAATGCCAATGGGGGCCGAATTTGCTACATATTAGCCTTAACTTTTGCTCTTCAAAATAATTTAAATATGTGGTTAAAGAGTAGAGACGCGGGAAGTGGACTACTTATATCTATATTTTTAATTGTATCCTCTTAAATTTTAAATCAGGGGAACACTCAAAATTTTTCATTAATAACGGTTCCCCTCAAATGTTTAGTCACTTAAAGTCCTAGTTTAATCTAATTATGTATCACAAGAACTAAAAATTATGATACGCTGTAGTCAGTGCAGCCACTGTCACAATGTTACAATATTCATATCATCATTATAATATGTTATTTTATTATTAACAATGTTCTCGAATCTCGGATATATTATTCTGTAAACATGATTTGGGAAACTGAAATCTCAATCTTTTCAATGGGGGCTGCGGCCCCCGAGCCCCCATGTAGTCGGCGCCTATGCAAGTAGATACAAAAAGAGATGTGCTATGATGCGATTCCATGCGATCACTATTCATTAAGAATGTTCAGTTAAATATTATCATTATTATTGAACCATGTGAACGATTTGTTCAATAAAAAGGATCGTCAATAGAAATGGATCAGTCATGATGAACGTTTTAACTAACACGTTTTAACTAACACGTGTGAACCCAGCTTTGGATTACGAATGAATCGTTTTCCTTTACCAAGACGTGGTTTCGTATTAATTCGCGTCATCTAATCGGCTTATTTGTTCGTATTATCGCCGTTCGATCGCCATCAGGATCAGTCTGTAAAGTGTAAATAGACCGCGCGCGGGACGGTTCTCTTACTGAACCACCGGTCGCGGCGGTCGATCGCGTGATGCGCTCGCGTGGCGGCTGGTGCATGTGTTGCTGGTTGCCTATGCACCGGCCGGCCGGCTAAGAGGGACTTCGGTGTGTGTGTGTGTGTTGGCCCTGAAAAAGGCCGTTTTGTGTTTGTACGGTATTGTATAGGGTATACAGTTACATTTTCCTTACCTATATTATTTGTACGTATTGTGTGGTACCTGTATACATTATCGTATATTGTATGAAATAATAATAATATATAGGTTCCTTATAATATTATTTCTTTTTAGACAACATTTGCTAAATGTAAATATAACAACAACGTAAATAATAAAATTCTCATAATTACTTGGATTATTGCGTTTCATAGGGAAACGTACTATTTAGATAAAATTATGCCTAAAGAATAGGTGCCAACGCCACTTAGAAAGTCTTTTTACAATCGAATTCTCCATATTCTGCCTTGATGGAAAATTGTATACATGTATATTGCATATATTCAAAGAAGCACAGAAGTCGGTCCTAAATTAGCATTTCAATTTTAAAGAACTCAAAAAATACAACGCATAGGCTAATTTATATTCAATGTTTCCCCGGTGTCTTTTAAAATCCTAAGCAATCGTTTAGCTGATTTCAATAATTTTAGTGTTTTTACCCATTTATATTTTCAGTTACCATGGATGCCAAAAAAATTTTGTGCTTGTTCTTGATTGGACTTTCAGTGACGTCACTCACTGATGCGAATGTCCTTGTAAGCGGCTGGTGCATTTCTGGATGTGGAACTATGGTTCTCGGTTGTTACAGAATTACCGGCTTTACTACTCTTGTATTTACCGGCAAAGTCAAAGCCATTACTCCTTCATTAGAGATGTGTAATAACGCATATGATTATTGCAAATCAACATGTAAAAAGGTTGCCGCAGCTATTGTAAACGTCGATGTCGACTCAGATGAAAAGAAGAATTAACAGTTATTATAAAAGTTTATATCTCTAGTGAGAGTGAATTAGTATAATATAATGATAATGTACCCACTCGATATCATTTAATTGAATATGCACTAAATATTTTCCATGTTGTTTTGGAGCTACAAACATATAAGTGTAATTTTGATTTATTTTTTAAAAGTATTCCAATAATTTTTTGTTTTAATAATAAAATTACAATCAACATAAAAATTATACAGTTCGTGTTCAACGTCCGACCGAGCAACACGTGTGTTCTCCTATAGTATCGCATTTGTAGCTATCGATAGCAGTAACACACCAGTCTGTTTTATAACTCAGCGTTGCAGGTAATATGAATTATGATTATAATTATTGCTTTAATTACATTAATTAAACAAATATCCCAAACCTACAACGATGGGCGATAAGCCCACTACCATAACCACCATATCTGACGATATGAACAACACAAACAGTGCTTCCCCACATATACGTAATACTGCAACATTTGCAGATATAGCCTCCAATGTTACGTTACCAAAAATGAACCAAGCAATCGTTTTCAACTCAATTAACAATATCAAACAAATCGAATACGTTATCGCAATCAGTAAAATTATACCCGCAGAAAATATTAAATTTGTATCACGCATTTCAAATAATCGATTCTGCATATTCTTCAATAGTCAAGCCGTCATGGAAAATCTCCTCAAAACTCACTCTTCAATTCACGTCAATGAAACAGAAATCCCCATCCGTAGACTCATAAATGCGTCCAAAAGAATCATTCTATCCAATGTTTACCCTACTATCCCAAATCACCTTATACTAAACGCTCTCCATGAAATAGGAATTAAAACCACTTCCCAAATCAGTCACATGAAAGCTGGTTTTGCAACAGAACAATTCGCGCACATACTTAGTTTCAGAAGACAAGTATACATTAATCAAGACAGTGTATCCAAACTACCTAGTTCAATCACAGTAACTTTAGAAAACACTACCTTTAGAATATTCATTACCGATGACACCGTAACTTGTTTCCAATGTCATAAAACCGGTCATTTTTCAAGCCAATGCAAAAATATCCCTGAACAATTCAATATCATCGATATGACCAAAACCGACATGGAAGAAACTAATGATCTATCACCAACCCCAAACGTAGTAAAAAATGTATCTCTCTCGTCACCTGCTAATATTTATGCTCAAAATATCTATTCCACTCAAAATGACGTTCCTTTAACACCAAACCAAGCAAATGATTATGGTGATCTAACCACTCTCGATCAACCCAAAAAACACCCGCTAGCCGAAAAACTCAGATCATCATCCAACAAAATTGTCGACATTACTTCTCCAAACCCAGTTAAACGTCCTGCCCCGTCAACCACGTCTCAACCACCATCTCCAAAATCTTCGCACTCATCCAACCCGCCTTTAACAATGAAGCCTCCAAACGCACCTGAAGGAAAAACCCAGCCATCAAAAAACCCTAATGGAAATTTACACAAAAAACCGAAAGTTAGAACCAGCACCAGTTCAAATGAAAGCTTCTATTCAAATATCGATGTAGGGTTAAATCCAACCAAAGATCTGTTCAACTCCAACCCTCAAATGTCCCTATCACTCAATCAATTTAAAGATTTCTTCGAAAACTCGCAAGGTTGCACTGATCTCGAGAGTTTATGTATGGAGCACAATAGCAGTCCAGAAAATATAATCCAAATCATTACAAACATCTACCCTGTCGTAACAATTAAAAGTATTAAAAACCGTCTAACCAGATTATCAAAAGCACTCGAAAAAGTTCGAAACATAAATTCTAGTCAGACTTTCTATGCTGACAGCAATGATGACGAAACCTACTAGCTTGTTCGATTTCCATTCACCTACTACGTACTAAATAAACTAAATATCAAACCTATCATGGCAAGTAATAACAGTCTTAAAATACTTCAATGGAATCCAAATGGATTCTACTCCAAATTAGACGAAATAAATTTACTATTAAACAAATATTGTCCAATCTCAATATGTCTACAAGAAACAAATTTTATCAACGACAAGGTCTGCCCCCTAAAAAACTACACAACATACTACAAAAATAGAACCAATGCTGGCCGAGCCAGTGGTGGTGTGGCAATCTATGTAAATTCAAATTATCACTCCAAAGAAATTATCATTAACACCAATCTAGAAGTGGTCGCAGTAAATGTTTTAACCAAAAATTCAATAACAATTTGCAATTTATATCTACCAAACTCTCAAAATTTTGAGCAATCCGATATTCAAAACATTATTAATCAACTCCCCTCCCCTTATATTCTCTTAGGAGACTTCAACAGCCACAGTCCTTTGTGGGGCTGCTCCACTCTTGACTCACGAGGATCAAAAATCGAGCAAACACTATACAACAACAATGACCTCAATATACTTAACAGTGGCCAAGCTACAAGAGTTAGCGCAAGCACGGGTCACTTTTCAGCCATCGACCTTTCATTCTCATCAGCTACAATCACTCCCTATATAGATTGGGATGTCATACCAGAATTATCAAGCAGTGACCACTTTCCTATCATTATGACGCTAAATCACACAAACTCCCATAATCATTATACTAGGAAAAAAAAATGGAAATTAAAAAATGTCGACTGGAATAAATATCAAACGGAAATTGATAAAAATATTGATTCAACTCCTTGGACTTATACTAATAATGTAGAAGATAAGATAAAACTGTTCACCGACCTCATTATAAATACAGCCTCTGACGTTTTCGAATTAACTAGTTACTCTGGAAAGAGACTTCCAGTCCCTTGGTGGAATAAAACAATTAAACAAGCTATACGGAAAAAAAAGACCGCCTTTAACAGATACAAACGAACTTTAGACCTACAAGATTTTATACAATTTAAAAAAACAAAGCGCTAGTCAGATACCTTATTAAAAGTGAAAAAAAAAAGTCATGGATAAATTTTACATCTAGTTTTAACAGCAATATTTCCCCAACCATTATGTGGAATAAAATTAAAACATTAAAAGGAGTCCCTTTTACACAAATGAAAACACTGTTGGTAGGGCAAACCGTTTTTACAGATCCTAAAGAGATAACCAACCAAATAGGACAGTTTTTTTACTCTAATAGTAGTAACTCTAGTTTAAATCCAGAATTTTTGAAATTTAAAGAAACGCAAGAATTGATTACCGTACCGAGCCCCACAACAACAACAAGTCTAGGTTCAACTCTCAACGATCCTATTACAATGTCAGAACTTAACTCCAGTCTTGAAGGAAAAAAAAGTAACAGTTGTGGACCAGACAACATACCGTTCTTATTTCTCCAGAACATCTCCATTAAAGGTAAAGTCCTACTCCTCGAGTTGTATAACAATGTTTGGTCGTCCGGTATCATACCATCGTCATGGAAAAATGCTAGCATTACCCCTATTCCTAAGAAAGAGCAAGACAAACATAAACCTTCAGGATATCGCCCTATTTCTGTCTTATGCAACCTGAGCAAAACACTTGAAAAAATAATTTTTAACAGGCTTAATTGGTATGTACAAAGATTCAATCTGTTATCTCCAAACCAACACGGATTTAGGAAATCTCACTCCACTTCAGATTGCCATGTTAAAATTGAAACAGAAATACTAGAATCTTATGCCAACAAACAAACCATGATTCTCATTAGTCTAGACCTTCAGAAAGCTTATGACACAGTCTGGCGACATAGAGTCTTAAATATACTGAGGAAATGGCACATTAATGGGCAAATGTTACAATTTATAACAAGTTTTCTTAAAGAACGTTCTTTCCAAGTAAGAATTAATGAACACATGTCCGATAAATTCGATCTCGAGAACGGAGTCCCCCAAGGATCCCCCCTGAGCATTCTACTTTTTCAAGCTGCAATCAACAACCTACCTGATGAAATTTCACATCCTGTCAAATCAATCATGTTTGCCGATGACACATATATTTATCTCAAAGGGAAAAACATTAAATCAATGACACGTCAACTCCAAGATTGCCTAAATGATCTGTCCAAATGGTGCTTCCACTCAGGTTTTATTTTCTCACCAGAAAAAACCAAATGTATAATGTTTACTAAAAAGAAACAAAGTTCAAAACCAAAGTTATTTTTGGAAAACACACCCTTACCCTTTGTAAACAACATAAAAATTCTAGGTTTGATTTTTGATAGCAAGCTTTCGTGGAAACCTCATATAAGTAAGACCAAAACAACCACGACCAAAAGTATCAATATCTTAAAAACGTTGAGCCACGCTGAATGGGGAGCTGAAAGTAATATATTAATCAAGTTATATAGATCTCTCGTTAGGTCCAAATTAGACTATGGATCCATCTGCTATACCAATGCAAACCCCTATACTCTTAAAACAATTGATATAATTCACAACAGTGGTCTAAGAGTTGCAACTGGAGCATTTCGAAGCAGCCCCATTCCAAGTATACTATCTATCTCTGGAGAACCTCCCCTTCACATTCGTAGAATCAAATTAGCTCTAAATTATATTGCTCGCATCCTATCCTCCCCAGAAAACTCAACATTACCATGTTTAACACAAAATCGTTTTACAAATACATTTTGCTCCAATCCCAATCTAAAAAAACCACTGGGTTTAAGGATGTTATATGAAATGTCAAACACCAATATTGATCCAAATTCAATTATCAAACGAGAATGCAGTGTGGTGCCTCCTTGGAGGGTTCCAAAATTTCTTGTGGACACCAGTCTAGCGGATCATAGTAAAAAAGAAACGTTAAATGTTATATATAAAAATTTATTCAATGAAATGATGGACTCTTTTCCATCTAAACCACAAATCTATACAGATGCCTCCAAAACAAACTTAGGCGTAGCGATCGCTATCATAAACGGAGAGCAATCCATATCGTACAAATTACTAGACCATAACAGTACATATACGGCGGAATACTTTGCACTCCTGGAAGGAGTTCACCTAGCCATTCAACTACCCGATTCCACCATTAACATTTGTACAGATTCGCTCAGCGCTCTAAACAATCTGAAATATAATTTACACTCAAGCATCCTAGCAATCAAAATAAGCAACATCATTGAAAAAGCCAACAAGAACATACGGTTCATATGGACACCTGGCCATTGTGGAATTGATGGCAATGAGAAAGCTGACAAAGTAGCTCGTGAAGCAGTAAATAACCCCCTGACCGAAATACGCACGTACTCCTCACTCATCGACATCCATAGGAATGTCAACACCTTTTGTACCAATTTATGGGAATCTGAATGGCGTCGTACACCAAATAACAAACTGAGAGAAATAAAAAATACTACCGAATACTGGCTCAAACCCCAGACATTAAATCGCAAAGATGAAGTAGTTATCAATAGATTACGTATAGGCCACTCAAAGATGTCCCATGGACATCTAATGCGCAGAGAAGAACCAGCAATGTGCCTAACCTGCGGAGAACCTCTCACAGTCAAGCACCTCCTCATCCACTGCCGTATCCACATAGATACCAGAAAAAATCTAAAATTGCCCGACAACCTCTTTGAAGCCCTCAGCCCTATCCAAGACAACACCAATAAAATAATACTATTTTTAAAACAAATAGACATGTATAATTCAATTTAAGAATTTATGTATAACTATACTATTATGTATCAATACCATTTTTGTTACAAGCTAATAACCTTAGCAGTTGATGCTTTACCAAGAATAAAAAAAAAAAAAAAAAAAAATTATACATCGGTTACCTATGATAAAAAATATAAATGTATAGTAAAAATACATTTAAATTTAATATTTTTTTATTTTTTCAAATCCTTGGTACATATCTAATTATTTTGTCAAAAGTATTTATATCAAGAGAAACGTGTGTATATTTTATTATTACCTAAGAATAAAAACGTCCATTTTAGATTCTGAGTGAAGCGGAGGACCTTATGGTTTTACAGTGATGTTTTTTTTCTGGGGATACATTTTGCTCAACTCAATTTCGTCCAAAAGTTTCATCAAGTAACTCTATAGATCGAAAATTTGATGTAAATGATACTCTGAGGGTTTTTTAAGCTCTCATCTCAATAGTTTTTCCATACGAGCGGAAAAACAGCCTAAAATGGACTAAAAACAATTTTTTGAGAAATTGGTTGAGCTAAACATAGCGAAACATTGAATACAGATAAAAAAAAAGTTTTGAATCTTTTTATGAAAAAAAAAAATGTGTTTATTGTCAAACGAAAAAACTTAAGATAAGTTTTTCAAAAAAATTTCCGAAAATTAGACGAAAATTTATGAAGTATATGAATGGAATATTTTTAATATTTGATGAAAACTTCTGAAAATTTAATATGACCTTACTCAAACACTTCAATAACGATTTTAAAAAAATTTCAAAAATCGTGACTCCAGCTTTTTTTATAAACGTTTAGGTAAATTTGATACAATTATTAATAAACTGTTTTACATAAATTTTCAACTTAAACAATTTATTTTATATTTAATGAAATCAGGTATCCAAACGGTATATTTTAATTCTGAAGCTTTGCTCATAATCGCTTCACTAAAGGAATGATTTAACATTTCTTTAAATTCAATACACCCATTCCCATTACCTTGTTCGAGGAGCGAAAAATACCCCATGGTGCGAAATTCGTACTTTTTATTATTATTTATATACTATTTTGCGAAAGTATTTGAAATGTATTCGCATTACTTTTGATATGGATGTATTAGTATCTCTATTTAAATACATTTTCAAAGGTATTTTATTATCTATGGTATGCAGTGGTCAAAACTATCTAACAAAGCAATGATTTCATTATGACACGTCGGAAAACGTCGTGCAAATGGTTTGTGAGTAGAGATGTTAAATTTCAGAAATTTAATTCTGAAGAAATTTCCTAGAGGAAATTTCCAGAAATTTCTAAAACATATGATTTTTAAAAATTTAGTTTTAATTTAACTTAAATTAAACTTATATTTTTGTTAATTAACTTTAAAAATTTAAAATTATTCTTTAAATTTAGACAAATATTTATTCTCTAATTTAATCTAATTTATTGTGGTATCAGTAAATTAAATTTAAATAAATAATAATCAATACATACTTTTTTAAATAGACATAGACTCATTTCTTTATTATTAGTCTTATTTAGTCAAAACAATTTATCTTATTTTATACTTAAATAATAAATATTATTCAAAAGTTCAAAACAATAAATAAATGTATAGGAAATTTAACAATTTTTTTTTTAACAAAACAAAATTTAAAAAAACAATAATTCTTATAGGTAACTGAAATTTGAACGCTAAAAAGGGTCAAAAATCAGAATCTGATTTTGAAACATCTTCATTTCCTTCCAACAAATTTACAATATCGAATTTTACACTATAACGAATTATCTAATCAGTAATCACACACATTTAACATTTTCTCGCTTATATACGATTAGGAGTCCGTGATTAGAGATAATATCTCCTCCAAAGAAAAGGGAAGTAACTCGAATTTTATCATTTTTCACTTTTTGTTGAAATGTGATAAAGGAATATGTTCTGTACCTCCCGCGAAAACGGCAGTAACTTTACTACTCCAAAGAGGTTAGAAATCATAATATTAAAATATATTTATAATCTCTCGTGATAAAGTTTCCGGCGAAGAAAGACGTATCTTAAGTTACTTCTATTTTTAAATCAACATTCCTCGAGATAAAGGAAGTACCTAACTCATTTTTGTATTTTGAAACAACAATAATTTATTGTTTATTTTAATTATTGTATTTATAGTGTTTAATGATAGCATGCATAATGATATACATACATAAACTCAGTAAAGTTGACTGTTTAGTGTCAGACGTCAGTAATAATATTATTAATACAATTAATAATATTAATTATTATTATTATAGTGTTTTTTATTATCAATCATGGCCTACAAAAAAGTAAGCTATTCGATTTATTATAAACAGTGTTTAAAATATTTTTTTAATTACTAAGTGATTGGTTATTTTATTTTTAATCATATTTTTTTATAATTATTTGCCTAAGAAAGGTGTACAAGGCAATTTTTTTATTTCTTTAACTAAACATGGTTAATATCAGTGCTCGAATTGAGGGGGGACGCTAATTATATCTTAAATTTTTAATTTTCATTGATTTCAATTATTGAGTGGGACGCTAATTTTTTTTTAAGTTTCTTAGTACCCCTTCTTTTATATTTCCAATTCGAGCACTGGTTAATATTATGCCTTTATGATCAGTTTTTCTATTTTTTTTTTTTTTTTTTACTATCATAAACAGTTATCCACTGATAATGTGAATTAGAACATAATGAAAATAAATTTTTCTACTTTTATAGTTTGGTTTATTATAATATTCTTGTTGCTAAATTAAAATAAAAAAGTTGTATTTGAAAATATTTTATTTTTATTACTTATCTATATTTATCCAAGGTTAAGGAAGTAACTCGAGTTACTTCTTTATAATAAATGATTTTTCCCAAGAAAAAAGAAGTAACCCGAGTCACTTCTCCGAATAACTTTTTTCCCCGTGAAAAAAGAAGTAACTTAAGTTTATTTTTCATCATACATTGTACTGTGGAAGTTAAAAAACAAAAAATTATGGTGATAATATTATATTCAATCAAACAACCAAAGTTCATAAAAAAAATTTGGTATGAAACAGTTAAAAACCGATAGTAATTTAAGTTAAACCTTATAATATAGCTCTATTGAAAAATGATAAAATTCGAGTTACTTCCTTTTTCATTGGGGGAGTCGATATCACAATAACATTGTTGCTAATTTATAAAAACAAAATATTTGTACGTAAAAAATATATAGGTATATTTATTTATTTTGTGAAGCAATTTCTGAAATGGAAATTTCTCGAGACCAGAAATTTCCATTTTGGAAATTTCTGAAGTAGAAACTTCTTCCTCACATCACTATTTGTGAGTATTGTACATCACGGCGCATAAAGCTAAATTTTCAATGTAGTATTACAAATATTACTGCCACAATCGTAGTATTGAGACTAAACGGGAGCTTAAAAGACGATCGTTGTAGTCGAAAAAATGTCGGTATGATCGGTTGTAGTGCAGCACGTTTTAAGAAATCTAGAATTTTTTTAAACATTTTGTCTACAGGCCGGATTTCATAAAATAAAATTATGGCTATATGTATCTTGAAAAACATGCTATTATTGGAGTATTTTTATTTGTTTAATTGTTTTACAAATATAACTGCTTCTAGGAAATTCAAAAATATAATATCGAAACATCATAGCATCAAACATATTATATTTTTAACTTTTGAAAGGCCCAGCTGCTTATAAAGATTTTGGCATTTTACTAAACACACCTCAAATCAGTAATGTTTAACCCATAACAATTTGAAAACTTAAATTATGATGAGTTATTAAAGTTAGTTTATTCTATTCTTTATTAAATTGGAAGGTATGACTCAGAAAAATCTGGAAAAACAAATTAATGTATATGCAGAAAAAAAAATAATTGACACATTTTATAGCGACAACTTTATTTATTAATTTTTCTTAAGACTATTTATATTCTACTTTTAATATTTTTCACGTTATAGTAATAAATTAATTGAAACCGAGATTGATTTACTGTAGCATACACTCCTACAAAGTATACTACACTGTGGGGAAAATTCAAAAATTTTAATATTTATAAGCGATTAGTATGAATATTATTTGCATACCGGTACAAAATTTTGAATACTTTTTCAGATTTTCATTCACTACATTTTTATTAGTACAAATTAGTGAAACTAATAACAATAAGAAACAACTTTTCGTTTATTTATTATAGAAATTTTTACTTATAGACTTGGAATAATTATAAAACAAAAAACCAACTCTAAGAATTCAAAAAAATGTAAAAAATGTAAACTGTAAAAATGTAAATTTAAACTGTTTGCGTGCATGGTTTACTTGCATAATATGAAATTCTAATGCATCATTCATTAAATTTGTAGCGTTCGACCTACATTCAATTATAATTGAATAGTAATCGATTTTGTAAGACCACACTATGTTTAATCATTCATTTGAATATCCAAGACTTTTAGATTTTGAGTGAAACAAAAGATATATTAGTTTTAAAATGATGTCTATTGATTTTTCTTTCTTTTTTTCCTTTAACACTATGTAGTATACTTCACTTTTTTTTAAAAATTACACCAAATAACATTAGACCGGAAATCGCATGCACATGATACTTTGAGAGTTCATATTTCATATATGTGAATCTTTGAATTTTTCTTGATATTGTTGACAAATATCTATATAATCACTCCTCCCCTCAACAAAAAAATGTCTAGTTACGCCACTGGCCAGTAACTTTATGAGATAAAATACAATCGAATTATTTTTGATATAATATTACCATTGTGAAGTATTCTTCATTTAAATAAAAACGAAATTCTTGAATATTCAAATAAATTATTAAACACTGCGCGATCTTGACATAATCGATCTATCCAATCATAAATGCATATACGTAGAACAATACAAATTTAATGAATAATATATATGAATTACATATTACGCCGTTGACTATGCACGCGAACACGGTTTCAATATTATTAACATTACGCATTTTTATATATCTTTCGAATGCCAAAGGATTGTATTTTTTTTATGTACACATATTTCGAAGTCCGAAGTTTGAATAATAAATAAACGAACAGTTGTTTCTAATTCCCTATTAAATTCCACTTATTGGCAATAACTAGAATAAGTAGAATACATCGAATATTTCATCCATAATCCAGGGTCATATTTATGTGAAATAAATACGATGATACGTTTCATGAATGCAAATATTTTGTTTGAGTTACGAAATCAACTTGTTTATTGATTAAGGTTATGTTTACTAATAAAGTAATAACTATAATAAATGTAGTTTTCTTTATTTTATTAAATATTTTAATCATTTTTCAGTAGATAGTTTAAAATAAAATAATATATTTTTTTTTTTTTTTTAAATAAATTTTTGCAAATTTATCTGTGGCTTGGGTCTAAAAGGGCCAATATCACTTTATAGTCACATCAAGGTGAATAAAATTTAATATATGCGTTTTCATAAGTTAAAAATGCGTGGCTCCAGTACCATTGGTACCTGAGATACAAAGGCTAATATTGTAAACGTTATTAATAAATTCTAATTTTAAAACAGCCAATGGCATTTCAGCTTTTTTTGGCAGCATATAAATCACAAAAAAGGTTGTTATAACCATTCTAAAACTATTTGCAAATACTTTTAAGTGGAAAATATTTTTTTAAAGAAATAATAGATAATTTCTTTAGTTAAACAATTCTGAGCAAAGCTTTAGAATTAAAATACACCTTTTGGATTTCTTCAAACAAATTGTTTTAGTTAAAAATTGACGTAAAAACAAATTATTACGTAAAAATCGTATCAAAATTAACTTAAACGCTTATAAAAAAAATCTGGAGTTACAATTTTTGAAATTTAAAATAAATTCTTATATCTTATGTAAAAAGAATTATTTATCTTGTAATTTCTACTTTAAACGCATGTACAAATAACTTATTGAATTCATTTAACTCAAACCATAAGTAGAAATTTATGTGATAAATATATTGGTCAAAGAAAATATTTACCGGATAAATAATTTCAAATTTTTAAGATTTTTATTCAAAAATATCGTAAATTTATGTGTTATTAATTTGTGAAAATCAGAACACTAAACGCATAAAAAAAAATGATAAACGATTTTTGAAATGAGTACTGTTCTTTGTTAGGCATATGAATTGGACGATATTAAATTTTGAAGATTTTATATTAAATATTTAAAATTTCATTTGATAAAAAAGTTCTATTTATAGCCCGAACTTTTTTCATGTATGTATTAGAGTCATATTGATATTCGGTGAAAGTTTTATAGTGCCCAGCACCATAATTTTTGAATTTATGGCCAAATCGAAAAACTATTTTATGAAAATCTCATGTACAAACAATTTCACTCAATTGTTAGGTAGTTTTTCTATACACTTGAAAAATCTATCAGAAAAAAAGAAAAATGACCTTTTAAAATACAAACTCAATAAAATGTCTCATCTATAGAGTCGCTAAATGAAACTTCTGGACCATTTTTACTAGCCACTAGGTACCCAAAAAATTAAATAAATAGGTACATAAGTAAAAAAAGTACATATGCGAAGTATGGTGTATTCTCTGCTCTTGGACAAGTTATTGAGGATGGGTGTATTGAATTTTGAAGAAATGATAGATCATTTCTTTAGTTGAACGATTGTGAACAACATTTCATGATTAAAATACGATATATCATTCATATATTTTACCATTTTTCGTCTAATTGCCAGTAGGTTTTTTTTTCAAAACTATCAAAAGTTGTTTTGTTAAATAAAGAAGACATTTTTTTTAACAATGAGATTCTAAACTCGTTGTGTTGTTCTATCTGTATTCAAAGATTCGTTATGATTGGATAGTTTAATTTCTACTTTAAAGTATGTTGTAGAATGTCTATAAACAATAATATCTGGTGAAAATTTCAAGTTTCTTACAACATTAATTTTGGAATTAGAACGAAATTACTAAATCCGAAGTAATTAAAGTTGACGGTGAATTTCGCCGTTTTAACTCCACTTTTGGCAGTTTTTCTTCTAACTTGGACAATTTGAGATGATAGCTTAATAAACAATCAAAGTATAAAGTATTAGCATTATGTTCTTTGCGATCTATGCAGTTGCTGGATGAAACATGTGGACAAAGTGAAGGTGAAAAAGAAGCGTTTCTAGAAAAAAAAAAAAATTAAACTACATTATAATTACTCAGAATCTAAAATAAACATAATATCATAAAACAAATCCATTATTTATTTCACTCAGAATTTATTAAGTATCAATTAATTATTCATTTAGATATTATTACATATTATGTATAAATTAATTTCAAATTAACTTAGAGATACGTGTTGATAGTTTATGATTTCTGGAAAAATTATAAAATAAAATATTATTTTCATAAAAATATTTTGAATGTGGTAAATATTTATTAAGTACTTACTTATTTTATGAAATGAAAACCCACTGTTATCTATCATCTTTTATTGTACTGGCACATTTATTAATTTTTTAATAACTTAAAAAATATTTCTACGTGCATTTTAATACTATCTCTATATTATTTCATTTATTTAAGTTAAACTCGATAATTTTACTGAAAATTCTTCCTACAAAAGTGTAAACAATTTTCTAAAAAATAATTTTGGTCTTAGGTTATTGCCGATCAAACTTACATCCTGATAGTCTTAAAAGGCTAAAACATGCACCGAAGAATCAAATTGAATTATTGATCAAAAAATTGTTTTAAAAGAACCATTTTAACCCTTTTTAAACTTTTTTCTAAGGACACAATTTTGGAAAAGGCAATAAACAACGTAGTTCCCAACATTCCCTAAACTAACCAATCAGTGGTAAAGTGGAATGTATACGAAGTACATCTTTGCTATTTCTTTAACGTATATAGGTACTCTTAAAATAAAATATATGTTATGCGGGTATACGTGTTTTCGAAAATCGTTTATAAAAATAAACAAAATTAATGTTTCAGTCACACAAATTTCAAATATAAATGTTTGTATAGTATAAGTATAATTATATATAAAATATATAAATATAAATGTATATATACATTTTTTTTTTGTTTACATGATTATTTCTCATACTTAAATATTGTTTTTGATGATCAATTGAACATATTTATAGTCTTATAGATAGTTTTCAATATCCAATGTGTTTTCAGTATATTAAATAGTTGCGAAATATTCGTCTGTAATTCTGTACAAAAATAAATGCTAATAAACCACCTCTGTCAGAATAAAATCTATCAGGAAAGAATTTTGAAAATTTTTCGAACATAATACATCACGAAAAATTATTCCTTCAACATTGGAGGAAAAAACGATATTATGAAAAGTTATAAAGTGAATTAAATAATTATTATTAATTATTTATACTAGGTAGTATTTAAATAATAACTACTCAATAAAATAAAAAGGTTAAATTTTAAAATATCATTTATCAATATTTCATGGCATTTATCCTCTTTCCATGATCACATATTAATACATTTCAAAGTATACTTAAACATTTTTTTAGGATATTTTATTAATGCCTTTCATGCTTAAAAGGTAAAGCGCTATCGTATTTCATTTATGGATTGAAAATTTTTACGAACCGTACTTTGACGCTTTAGCCATAAATTAAAAATAAATAAAACTCTTGGCGATACTACTCATTATCTAATTAAATATTGATACACGTGAGTTATAAGAATAAATGGTGACTTTGCACGCAATATTAACCGCAATTAACATAAAAAGTTTTAAACTTTTATTAAATCAGAGTAAACGAAAGAAATGAGAAATCTCATTGTCATTCGTTAGTAAAGTCAACAGCCCAGCTCGACTCATCTATTACACTTGCGCTAAAAAAGAAAACGACTATGGTTATAACTGGGATTCTACTGCCAATAAAGCTAATAATTTTGTAGCGAACACAATAAATAAACACAGAAGTGTATACAAATAGGTAATTAAAAACATATTTACGTTGAATAGAACAATTCTAAATAAGATACATATAATAAATAGCTTATTTAGTATAATTTATTTTGATTTAAAAATGATAAAAAATGAAGTATTATTAAAGACTTTAATAATTACAATAAAGATTATGATTATACCTTAGGTATTTAAAATAAGTAATTTAATTATTGTATACGTTCCTATATATTAAAAAAATTATTTTAAATTACTTCAAAAACCATGAAATGCAATTTAGTATCAATGTTGTTTAAAAGAAAACAGGTAAACATGTATTACCTACTTAATTGTTTCAAATACGTTTTTTTTTAGTTTAGTCATAAAATATATAATTTATATTTCATTAGCAAATTTAACTTCAATTTTAATTTTAATACATGTATTGAAATTTAATAAAAAAAAATTATAAAATATATGTATATTGTTTAAATAAAATTAAAAATATAAATAAATATCAAAATATTTTTTGAAGTTATAGTATTTTAGAAGTATTATAAGTTATATATAATTCAACGAAATATTTAAGTTGTTCGGGTCGTTTAATTTTAATACTTAAGTGATATGCATGTTGTATTGTTTTTCTAGATTAAATCAAAGGAAAAATAATAATGAACACGTTCAAAGTCAACGAAGTAGCATTCAATTTGACTTTATTCAAGCGACTTGGTTTTTATCAAATATTTTCACCTCATAGTCCAAAGGTTTTCAACAAAAATGCTTACCGACTGGTTACAGTCGTATTTCTTACAGTTGTATTTTGTTTTATTACGCCCTTTGGTTGGATAGGATTTTTCATAGAGATGGAAGACACTTTAGAAGACTCTAAGCTACTGCAAATTATATTCATTTATATGAACTATTATCTGTCCGTATTCAAACTATACATTTGTATATATAATGCGGATAAAATTTGGGATTTACTAAATGTCACGCGCATCAATTTCATAACGAGCCAACAATGTTTCAAATACGTAAAAATCCTCAATGAATACGGCCATTCATCAATAAAAATCTCGAATTTTGTAAGTTTTTTCATTAACGCGACATATTTAACGTGGATTTGTATACCATTCTTGGTCAATAATTTCCGCAACTCGAAATCTGATGACGAAGTGACGCAACGCCTCGAGAACATCAATAATTTTAGATACCCAATGTCTATTGAATCGTACAACCGTTACTATTACTTATTGTATTTTATCGAAATGGGAGCTTCAACTACTATACTATATGGAATATCAATCGTTGATGTCTTATTAATTTCTATTTCTTATGTGTTTATCGCGCAGTATGAAATACATAAAGAGGCATTAGCAAATATTGGTCACGAACAGAACCATTATATTGGTAAGTATGTAGAACGACATCACTATGAATGTAGTATTATTTCATGAAAATTTTGTTGACTTCAACAACATGATAACATCATTAGAGTTATATTTTTTAAATATTTTATTGGTCGTGATATGAGTTTTAATGTTTTTTTTGTGTTTGTTATTTGTTTTCATCATGTTTATTAGTAGTCAAAGTCATCCGCCCTTCAATAGATTTTTACCTTAGTTAAAAACAATATTAAATAACCATAATAACCGAAATTTCATCACATTTAGTATTTGTTTTTCATCGGGTTATTTTAGAAGTTTAGAAATTTTTTTCAAAAAGTAAGGAACACTACTTAAAATTTGAATGAAAAAAATCGGCCATATACCTACAAGATTTTCACAAAATTGTTTAGTTTGAATTCTATACATATAGATGATAAAAAATTACATTTTCACTTGTTTCTAACTATAACTTTGGATAGACTTCATTACAAAATGAAAAATACATTGGTTGATACTTTTTACACCTCTTTTAAGTATTTAAGTGTTAATATTGATTAAAGATTTTCAGTTTTATTGATTGCAATACTTGAAATTTGCTAAAACACCTTAATAATCAGTTATTATAGTATTATTGATTATTATACACTATCAACCACCAAAATATGTCGAGTACATATGAAATCATTACCTAACAAATAATTTACTAATGTCATGTTCATACAAAATATTGCATTAGTTTATCTAATATGTTGTATAATAATTTTTTGTATATTGTCTTATGTTAATAACGATTAATAAAAATATATTGTAAACATTTTTATTTGAAAAGTTTCTTTCAGAATCATGTTATTTTGAATTCTAATTGATAAAAATAGTTTTAAATGTTTCTGTTAACACAGTAATATTGTTTAAAGTGGTTATTAAAAATAAAATTTAAACATTCTCATTATTTTATTTCGATTTCATTACAAAAAAAAAAAAAAATTAATTAGTTAAAGAAAGATGTACTTCACACCCAGGAAGATTCTTCGCCCCTTTAATAAACTAGAGGTGATGTGTGTATTGAATTTTAAAGAAATGATAGATAATTTCTTTTTAGTTAAATGATTCTAAGTAATGCTTCAGTATACAAATATATGGTATATATTATAATTTACTATTTTTAGTCAAATTCTCGTTAGGTTTTTTAAGTTATTAAAAGTTTTCTTGTTTGACAAAGAAGACATTTTTTTACCAAAAGATTAAAAACATGTTTTCTATCTGTATCCAGCATTTTATAATGATTGAATGGGCCAATTAATTTTAATAAACATTGAAAGTTGAAAATTAACTAAAGATCGTGAATCCCGTAAAAAAAAATCCTTAATCACAATTTTTGAAATTTTATTAGTATTATTAGTTGAGTGTATGAGGATAATCCTATAAGATTTTCAAAACTTTTTGTCAAATACTAAAATAATCATAAGATATAAAGTTTAAAAAACAAGGTATATTTATAGTTCTAGTTTTAGCCTAAATGTTCTTACATTGTTTTGAAACTTTTGTAAACTATTTAACAAAACGTCATTAATATATGGTGAAAATTTCAAGGTTCTAACCACGTTACTTGTTGAGTTATGAATAAATAACTAAAATCAATTTAGTGAAAGTGTCGTTTTCGGAAAATTGTACAGTTTTTTCCTAGGTTTTACCTCACGCCTGCAGGAAAAACTATTGAGAAGAGAGCAAAATTAACCGTTTAAAGTACAATGTACATGCAATTTTTGGTCTATAGGGTTTCTGGATAAAGTTGCTTTGGGTCCACTTTAACTATCCAGAAAAGTGTTCACAGAAAAAAAAAATAAGCTTAATTGTAAAACCATAACATGTTTTACTTCACTCAGAAACTAAAACTCACATTTATATCGCTGTTAAAGAGTAAAGCATGTTTAATTTTACGATAAAGTTTTACTTACGAGTAAAATGCTGGAAAATGCAATACAATAGATCGATGAGGATAGTATACTTATTCATCGTTTACAACAATAATTAGTGTATTTATTTATACTATCTTTTTCGTTAATTGTTTATGACCGTTTCGGTTTACATACTTTTCGGTGGTGTTAGCAATCGTCACCTTAAAACGTGTTATATTTAATTAAATAATAACATTAATAATTAATAACACATATAATAAATTAATTAATTATATTTTATGCACAGTTAATGAAAATGACTGCAATAATTATCATGAAGATTTTATTACAGTTGTGATAGAACAACAAAAAATACATTTGTAAGTACCTATTAAAAAACCTGTTAAAAGACAGTGTTTTTAATTTAGTAACAAATTACAATTGTTAAATTTAAAATAAAATATGTTGTATTCAATTATTTTATATTGCCGATTTATAGAATTTTTAAGTTTAAAAACCTTTTTAAAATCTCTTTTAAAACTAATTTTCTCAAGTTCCTATACTACAAAGGCATATTTCTGTTTAGAGAAGAGGGTGACGAGGCAATCGTCAATCCCGACATACTAGTGTTCACTATTCTAATTCATTTTTCGTAATTTTGTTTAATTAATAAATAACTTTCACCAATAAAATGTACAGTTGCAAATGATAACATAATGCGTTGGAAGCTTAAGTACTTTTTTTCCTGAAATTAAAATTAAGTAAATAAATATGGTCATTTTATGAAATTAAAAATGTAAATCAATTTAAAGTCACCGCTCCCTCTGTAAATGGTTTCAGGGACACCACTATCTTACTGTTTAAGTTTTATAAATTTGTCAAGGAGATATTTTATTTATATTTTGCACATTTTATTTATATATATACACACAGTTTTCATACTATTTTATATTATGTGTGTGTGTATATATATATATATATATATATATATATATATATATATATATATATATATATATATATATATATATATATATACATACATAATGTATAAATACATTTTTTTTTATTTGATTATGCTTCTATGTTTCACTGAATCTATATATAATAAGATGGCGTAATTTTTTTTTAACATTATTAAATTTGGTATATTTCATAAAAAATCTCAATTTGTGTTCAGTAATATTTTAAAGTTACATTATAATTCTAGTAAAAGTTAATTTTTTACTTTTTATGTATTACAAAATTAAAGTATAATTCATAACTACATCATATTTAATATTTTATTACCATTCATTAAATCCTAACTCTAGTCAACAAAACTAATGAATTCAAAAGCAAAGAAAATCATGAAAAATTAATATGTAATTTCTAATTATTATTGATTTTACACTGGAAATAAATTTACTTGACCAACTATTTTTATATTTAATATTTATTAGAAGAATTTTATATTATTGTAGTCTGAAATATGGTATTAATAGTAGTCATTTGATTGTGTTAATCATTTTATTGATTCTTCAGTTTAATCTAATATCAATATCATTTTAAATTCGGTTTTAGTTAAAATCATATAAATATTTGATGATTGTGAATTATTGGGATTGTTTTCATACTATTCAATTTTTTTCAAATACTCATTATATAAACTACCTACGCTAATTATTATGTAAAACCCCAAAAATTTACCTAATATCTTAACAAAAAGATTGTCTTCGTTTTATTTTCAGGAAATTGAAATTGTATTATTCAATTGTGTGGCCAATTATTGCAGCCACTGTTGCTGTAACCTCTGGTTCTTTAATCCTTTTAGCATATTCATTTGTCATGGTAAATTCTTCAAATTATTCTAATTAAAAAAAAATTTATACGTTACATATTGGCGTATTAAATGCCTCACAGATTATATCCATTACCAAATCAACAATATTAAAAATATATCACTATAAGAAAATAATTGTTTTTTGATTTTTATACAAGATTCTTTAAATGGATATTGTGTATAGTACTAGCAATATTTATAGTTTCATAAAAATAAGTTTAAATAATTATTTTTATGCGTCCTATGTATGTCGAAATATGAAAAAATATATAGTATTTACGAATTGGACATTAATTATTCTGTTATTATTCTACAACTATTATTAAATAATATTATAAGTATGGTTGTTTGTTTTCTAAAGAACATAAACGTAATACGGAGTAGAATAATCAACTAAGTTTCACCTAAAATCTTTTCCCGAAAGTAATTGGTTTCAAATTTTAAAACTGCATTTAAATTGCACTTTAAAATTAATTGATTAAAAAAGAAGTTTGTGATTAAAACACATGCCCATAGACATGTAGGATATTCTTCATGGAACATAAATTAATTCTTATTAATTAAATCTGTTATTAGATATATATGGCCGCGGAATATGTACCAATTCTGAACATAATGAAGCTTGGCTCTGCTTTTTTTTTTCTTTGCATTGAATTATTTACTCATTGTTATTTATTCGAGATTGTACAAATAAAAGTAATGAAAATATTTAAATGTATTTAACTGCAATACTATATTTCCTATTTTGTGTAGAAAGATGACGTTAATTTTGGAGTATATAGCTCTAACTGGACAGCTATGGATTTGAAATTTAGAAAGTTAGTGTTATTCGCGATGCGTATAAACAATGCCAATAAATTATCAATGGATTTCTCACAGAAAAAAACAATAAACCTACAGTTGTTCGCTGACGTAATCATCTAAAAATCTTACTTTATGCAAATAATTTTATTATTATAAAAAATGAAACTGAATCGTCGAATCGTGTAATTTAATTTTTTCAGGTAATTATGACATGTTACAACACAGTGTCTGTCATGCTGAGAACTGAAAAGTAAAATAACGAAGTTTCTGACTGATCATTAGTTTGTTGCGAATGACGATTCTATATTATTTGTCATCATATATCACTACATTTTAGACATTCAAACATAATTTTTAATTAGTTCAATATTTATGGATAATTTATTATCACAAAACTATTTTTAGTCCAGTAACAATGAAGATTTCTTTACAAAATGAAGTTTGGATTAAGTATACCTATCTATTTAATGTTATAAATGGTTATGCATTGGCTATAATAATCACATTAATATGTAATATTCATTTGTAGTAGTTTATAGTAAGCTATACGGTATAAGTTGTTTAACCATGATAATAATTGTATTTATTTTTAAATATTAATGTCATGATTAAATCTATTGTTTTAACGAGAAATATCTTTGTTCAATATTAAATACCTTTATAAACAATATGTCTGTTCGATAATCGCACAATGTGTAACCATGTTAAGTGTACCTATAGGCTACCTATATGTCCCTGATATTTATATTTACACCATTGGGCATTATTTATAAAACATTGTTGATAAATAAATTTCAAAAAGAAAATAATAATGATAATGTAGTAACAATAAATAATTAATGAAATAAGTTTATAATTCTTTTAGAAAAATGTCGACTAAAAAAATTACGGAACACAGCATCCTTTAAATTTATCTAGCTTGCGCATCACGCGTATATTCAAGTGTATCATACATTCACACCATCGTAAAATTAACGCGATTTGTTTTAACTATATAATATTATTTTTGTAAACGAAAAAAAACTGTCTTTTTTAAATATGTATCATATAATATATTATAAATTATAATTAATATTGTCTTTTGAAGGAAGTATCACAATGATACAAATTTCAGTTATTTTCACGAAAAATTCAATTTATAGCGTCTATAATTATGTTTTGCAATAATTATTTCAATCTAAATGTTTAAAACCTATCACTTATTTGTATTATTCGAGCCTCGAGGTGTATTGACAAGAGATTAATCAGTCATGACTCATGAGTATTCAAATCACGTGACGAATCTTTTTTTGTTTTTTTTAAATAAATTATTTTCATTCATCGCTAAATGATATATTTTATTATTATTATTACTAGGAAAACGTTTAATTAGAATACAGGGTGCCCTACCGTGTTTTTATAAATACACTAACTTTGGTTCTATTCGATATTTTTCAATTTTTTTTTTTTTTTATAAATACCTTAGTACTGCACTGCAATAAAATCTATATATAGCTTTTTGTTTTTAAAATCCAAATTTAGAAATTTAAATGATTGTTTTATCAATTTCTGAAATAGAAGCTCAATCAATGACTACTATAAAATATAATGGATATCGATGTGTAGTGGATTGTATAAAAAGGAATGATATATATTATTAATAACATAATATACTTCATTGACAAAGAACCAAACTTGAGTGTCATGTTTGTAATGCGAAGCTACGTTACAAACATATAACCATATAAATCATACTACATGTAAACATATAACAAATACAATTTAAAGAATATGATGATATAAGGAACATGAACAAAATCAAAACGAGCTGACTTTGGATCTAGACGTGCGCGTTGGAACGCGTACTTACGCTGACAGTGGCGAGATCATCATGACCCAACGAACTTCCAAATGAAAGCGATAATGACGTGTAAGGCTAATACGATGACGCGGTCGACCGTTGACAGGATTGTAAGGAGGACGGGAGCCATATGGGTTACCGGTCGCGTGGCGATTAAACGATTTGGTTTGGAAAGAAAACACCGGAAGGCATTAATTCACCAATGGTTTTTATTTATGTCCAAAAAAGTGGTTGTCCTCGGACAATGCACAATAAAAATGAGTTTCGTGATCAAAGGAGTCACTCACGGACAAACAAAAGCAAAAAAAAGAAACGCAAGAAACGGACGGTGGCGTCCGAAAATGTTGGTTGTCACCTGTGCGGCAGTGCGTGGCCGGACGCAAGATGATCTGCCAGAATCATAGAAAATCAGAAAGGTACGCTTTCGGTAACTTTCCTCCCTCTACTCGATTGACGAGGTAGGAGAGAAGTAAGTTGCTGGTGAGATATGATCGCCGCCCGGAATGTGGCTGGAGTGGAAGCTAACGCGGTCCGCGGTGTCGATGTATATTATATTACATATAAACGCGTCAACGACGATTATGTATTTAAACGACAATGTTATCATTTATTCCTATAATATATTATACGGGCGATCAAATTGAAGTTTGCTTCTATATTTTTCTCTCATTATTCGTCTATGTCATTCATAATTGTACATACATATGTATACGTAACTTTAAATATATACCATTGAAAACTATCAAATAATAAAA
Organism: Therioaphis trifolii; assembly: GCA_027580255.1. Classification (NCBI taxonomy): domain Eukaryota; kingdom Metazoa; phylum Arthropoda; class Insecta; order Hemiptera; family Aphididae; genus Therioaphis; species Therioaphis trifolii. Next base: position 86,673,914 of record CM050404.1, read on the forward strand.
GTATGAATGTATACTTCCAAGAAAACGCGAATAAAGTTTTTATATTTCTGAGTACCAACTGAAACTTACAGTATACAAATAAAATATCATTTGTTAAATATGATAGCACGATACGGAACGTCTTCGATAGTATGAAAATTGACGTGCTTAAAGACGGTCTCAAACTGATTTGACATATCTAAGTGCCAAAATTGTATTGAGTCTTATAGAAAAGTTCAATTAAAGCATTCTGTTCAATCAATTTAAAATATAATTATTTTTTACTGGATTGAAATTCTACTTCCTTATTCATTTGATATATATTATACATACAGGTAAGTTGTGTTGTACAAATGCTCTATAATGTATATAAATACATTATATATAAAATATGTATATGTGTGTGTGTGTGTGTGTGTGTGTGTGTGTGTGTGTGTGTGTGTGTGTGTGTGTGTGTGTGTATGTGTGTAAAGAATATATGTATTATTCTTATTCATCATTTGTTCAAATATATATATACGTTATAACTGATTCTAAAAATTAATTCAATAACGAATAGTATGTTTAATTATACAACAGAACAAAAACATTAAAAAATTTTTTTTAAAAATATCATGTTTAATGTTTGATAAACTCCTAATATTTTAAATATAAGCATTATAAGAAAGGAAACTTTTAAAACGGTATAATATGACAGTAATTATAGATTTTTCATGAAAACAATTTTAATTATTTAGCCACATCTCCAAAAATATCGGTGTGTACTACCAAATTTTAAATGTCACCAATTGACAAAAAATAATATTAAAAAAACTTGATAATACTTTTAATTTTATTGAATATTTCAAAAACATTTTTTGATGTAATAATCTAATACAATTTCAATATATACATTTTTTATCATAAAAATATTATCACATATTTTCTATTCTATGTTCGGAATTTCATAGAAATTAGCTCATTCGTATATTATCAATCGCAATGAAATTTTAAATTAAGGCTTAGATAGCTGGTATCGCCAAAAATACAAATCTGTATTTGTTATAATTTCATAACATACCAAATTCTTGTTTACATGCTGACACTTTATTCTACAACCTCACTTTTGTATAATACATGTTTATTTATATTTATATTTTCAAAAAAAATTTTAGTTTTGTCAATTTCTATAACGAGAGTTTAAAATGTAAAAATATAATTAAATTGATAATTTTAACAAATAATATGAAACGAAATGAATTGTGTTGTTATTGCTCAAAACTTATATTGTTATTTGTTTCAAACTTTAAAATATCACCAACAATTTAACAGTGGGTTTGCATTTCTCAAATCTAATACTAAATAACAATAATAATAATAAAAAGGTAAAGATTGTAAGTTTGTGAGTTTGTTTGTAAAAAGTTATGTCTGGAATTACTGAATCGACTTTGAAAATTCTTTCACCAGTAGAAAGCTACATTATTCTTGAGTGACAATATGAAATAGGTTATATTTGACTGTAAATAATAATATTTTTTAATGTGAAATAACATTGTGTCAATTAATTCCAAGAAAAAGGGCAGATGCGTTGATTTATCTACGCGTGCTGACTATAGGTGATATCAAAAATATTTTTCTTTTGTAATTCTATATAAAAGTCCGCGGCACTACATAACTATTGGAAAAAAACCACCATCGTGGTATTAAATAAATAAATAAAAGATAGATACGTAGATGTGTCATGCGGTGATATTATATATTGGGGTAGGTGCTAAAATAAATCCGTGTAATATACTATAAGTTTATTGATACACAGTGTATAATATTAAGGATATAGTGCACTATCCTCAAGAATTTTTAAATGCTTTAAGCTCTTCTGGCCTACCACCACATGACCTCACTCGAATGTTAAAAGTCGGCATTCCTATCAGGCTGTTAAGAAACTTGAACACTCCCAATATGTGTAATAGCACAAGGCTACTGATAAACGAGTTTCGAGACAATATAATTCTCACGGGGCCAGCAATGGGAAAACTTATTAAATATTATAATTATTAGGTGTATTAAATAATCGATTTCCTAATTAAAAAATAACATACAACCAGGGGTGCACCCAGAGGAGTCTTTTACCCCCTTTCCCGTAATTTTGACAAGTTTAAGAAATTTTATCACTTAAAATTTTTTGTACGATATTTAAGTTTAATATTTTGGACATTCATCGGGTTGTATTTACACAAGCGATTGTCAATAAATCTTTATAAGAATAAAAAACAGGTTTTTTATATGCACTTAGTAATTTTCGAAGAAACTTGTACTTCTTTTGATTTTTTCTCAAAATTATTAAATACATTTCTCTGAATGTTAAATTTACAATATTTTGTCTGAGAAATAAAGAGAAGGGCACTCGTTGTGTTCCATGTTTACCCTTTTCTGACGAAACTTATGAATAATTTCGTATGAATAATACTTGGGTATTTTTTTCAGTTCTGATTTTACATTTAATTTTCATTTTAATATAATTGTCAATAAAGCTTTCAAAATGTTAGGTTTTTTTAAATAGAAGTGCTGTTCAATTTAAAAATAAATATTGTTTAAAATCATTGTACTGTTCTTTGGTCAGATCTCACTTAGAGTTTGGTTCACAAATTTGGTCTCCTAATTATTCAGTTCATCGTTTAAATATTGAAAATGTTCAGTAAAAATTTTTAAAAACATTATCGTTTAAATTGAAACTTCCAATTTCTAGGGATACAGTGACATCTATTTCGGATATAATTGGTCTTGATTCATGTGAAATTAGGCGTAAATTTTTAGATATAATGTTCATTTATGACCTTATCAACTACAACATTGACTGTCCAAAATTATTATCCTAAGTTGGGTTATATGCTCCAGTTCATTTTACTAGATCCTCATTATTATTCTTCGTACCTACATTTAAAACTAATCTTGCAGCAGGAACTTTTTTCCCCAGAGCGTTATCCTTATCTAATTCTGTTTGTAATAATGTTGATTTTTTTGAAATGTCTCGTGAACGATTTAAAAATTGTGTTTTAGCCGTTTTACGCTTTAAATTATAGATAATGTACCTAAATGATAAATTATTTTGTTTTATTGTTTTGTTATTATTCTGTTATTTTTTTGTTTAACCATATCACTTAAAATTGTTAATTATTTATATTGTATAACTAAGTTCTTTTGCTAATTATTGTAATTATTAAATAATGTTATTATAAAGGGCGTTTTGCCTGTTCATGAAATAAATAAATAATTTCATGATTTTTGTGTCATATAGCTATTTCAAATATCTCCTCAATTATTACTATGTTACTCTTTTTTTCCATTTTAGTTCTGAGAAGGGGAAGGGAGGGCAAGTATTCCTGTATTTTAATATTACGTGTTGATGAGGCATTAATTATTTTCACGATATTTTATCACACATTTGTTGAAAACAACTCGATGTCATAGATGCATCTGCCATTTACTTCAATCTGGAATAAAGGAAATAAATAATAAATTGAGCGCATATTGAATTTTAATAATTAAGTTTTTCAACAAGCCATTTGAATAATTTCACGATTTACACTTTTTAATAGAGTTGTTACAAGAATTCTCTCTCCAAATATCATTGACAATTGATATGTTTCATTTTTGCAAGGGGAGAGTAGACATTGCAAGATATATTGATAACCTATAACAATAATATTTAAATAATTATTTAATTCGCTATCGAAGTCAGGTTTTTCGGCTAGTACTAGATAAGATTGATTCTCACCGATCCATAAATCGGAAAAGTTTATTCTATTTTTGTTAGTTTCAATAGTTTCATTGCTTACATTTTTACAAATATGTATGATGAAAAATAATTACAAGTTTAATTACAATCAAGTCATGACATTATTATATTTTTCCAATCATGCCTTATTAGCTTGAAAATTAGTGTTACTTTAGCTGGTAGCAAACAAATTTGCTTTCTCTTTTAAAATAAGTTTTGCTTTCGGAATATTATTCTGTCTGTATGAGTAAACCAAGCAACATCGAAGCCCAAAAAATGCACGGTTACTCATGTGGAACTTCAAAATTCACAGATCAGAGAGACACTGGTAATATTAGTACAGTCGAATCTCGATAATTCAAACCTTCAATAATTCGAAACCTTCGGTAATTCGAAGTAAATGCTCGGTCCCTTGAAAATCACGTGGTAATTCGAATAAAAACAATGCATTTAGGTACACTCGGCATTTCGAAATTTAATTTTGGGAAAACTGGCCACTAACACGTGACAATTCGAAGGATCATCCGTTCAACGCTCGGCAATTCGATGTATATATTCACCAAATGTATTTTATCTGTATTTTTATAATCTTTCTGTTAATAATTTACTATACAATCGAGCATTTATTTCGAATTACCGAAGGTTTCGAATTATTGAAGGTTTGAATTATCGAGAGTCGACTGTATGTACAATAATAAAAAACAAAATTTTTCCTTAACTCTCTGTAATTCGAATTTTTTTTTTGACCTCTCGTTATTTCGAACTACTCAACAATTCGAACTCTTGGTAATTCGAAGTTTTTCAGCAGTCCCGTCAATTTCGAATTATCGAGAGTCGACTGTATTATCAATAATATAATATTGCCATACGTGATGCATTACATCTACTTAACTGTATGATTGTGATTGCTTATTATTTGCGTAGCTGTATACACATAAAAGGTTTCGAATATAGCCTCTATATACATTATCTGCAACGCTTAAATATAGGCTTTATAATAGTTTTTAACATGGTATTCAACATTATATTTAATACACTAATTATCAAAGTATAATATCACTAATGTCTAATAGTACTCACATAAAATACCAAACATTTTATTTTTCAACCGTAAATTTGTTCATTTATACGAGGAAATATTTTTTATTCGAATCATTGTATAATAAAACATAATGTAATATATTATGTATATATAGAACAAAATAATAATAGCATTGAATTTTAAGTTTAAACATACATTGTTTCAGATATAGATAAAAAATAAATTATACATTTGATTATTTATTTATTATTTATAATTTATATTTTTCTGACTTTTTTACCTGTTTCAATGCTCTGGTTTTCCTATGGCATATGTATGAAATTCCGAAAAAGTCACTTAGAAATTAAATTTGCATCGAATGATACTTTCTAAAGTTTCTACTTGAAGAAGTTTACGTTCTTTGGTCCACTGGGCCATTATCAGTGAAAATATCCTCTCAACATTAGGGTTATGACCAAGAATGGCATTTTTGGTACTTATTTTATTTACACTTAACGGTTAAGTCTTAATCGGGATTTTTGAATTGGAAGTTATTACTTTTTTTCTAGAAGTTTCCCATTTTAACTCATTTTTAACATTATCATTATCATTAACATTTTTACCCCCTTTTAACTCTTTTAACTCCCTTAGTGATTGAATTTTCAAAAATCCTTTCGTATTACATGCCAACCAAGTCGATAGGTGCTGTTTTATTTCAGTGATGAATTCAGAGGGTAATAGAGGTAACCTCTTGCCCCTCCCTGTGCTATATATTTGTATGCGGAATAATAATTTTTCTAATATATATTCGGATATTACTGAATTTAATAGTAGATAATTTTTAATGACCCTTCTCTTTTTTTTTTTTTTTTTTGAATCTGCCTCTGAATTAATAATGGAAACTAAATAAATAAGTTATATTCAATGAAAATCAAATTTAATTTAACCTCCTTTAGGAAAACATGTTTAGGCATGCCCCAGCATGCAACAATATCATATGTTTTATGAGTGATAAGCGAGTAGGAAAATATTTTCAATTTAAATTATGATACACCTACGACTTATTATGTACATAATGAAGAAAGAACAACTTCCATCACCCGTAATCTTACCAGCGTTTTATAACACACTTTTCTTTTTTTTTTTTTAGATTGAATCAACAAGATAATATGAATTCGTTTGAGAATGATGAAGTAGCCTTCAACTTGGCTTTATTCAAAAGGCTTCGTTTTTATCACATATTTGCTCCTCACAGTCCAAAGATTTTCAACTACAATGCTTACCAACTGGGCCTCACTATTGTTATTATACCTTCGTTTTTTTTTAACATGATATTTGGTTCAGTAGGATTCTTCATAAAAATGGAAGATTCCATTAACGATATTGGAATATACCAAATTATATTTACTTATCTGAATTACTTTCTTTCTTTTTTCAAACTCTACATGTTCATTTATTATGCGAATGAAATCTGGGATTTATTCGACGTGACGCGCATCACTTTCATGACGAGTAAACATTGTCTTGAGCACATTGACATCCTTCATAAATATCGCCGTATGTCAATAAAAATTACAAATTTCCTTAGCATTTCCATTACGTTGACAGTATTATCATGGTGGGCGTTTCCTATTATAGTTAATAATTTTTTGAACGCAAAATCTGATGACGTGATTCAGCCTATACAACGCAATGAAAACGTTATTAATTTCAGATATCCACTATCAATCAAAGATTACAATCAATACTTTTATTTCATATACGTAATCGAAGCAACGACCGGTGTCATTATAGAATATGGAATATTAATTACCGATGTAATCTTAATTTCTATTTCTTACGTTTTAATTGCACACTATGAAATACATAAAATAGCATTTACCGATATTGGACTCAAAAAGAAATTTTTTAGTGGTAAGTATGTTTAATAATTTCGCAATAATGTTACTCGTAGATATTATTTTGATGAAACGAAAACATTCAGTTTTTAAAGATTTAAAACAGTCAGATAGTTTAATACTTAACGATTTATTAATGTTTTCATGTAATTAATGGCTTATAATATTATTTATGTCATTTTAAGGATTTTCTAATATTTTTTTTTCTTAAAAAAGTAACAATATTTAATACCCAGCTTGAAGTGCAAAGTAAATGATAAGTGGATGAGAAAAAAATCTTTTTAATCCTATCTTTGAATAATTCAAATATGTATAACTTATGTATATTTAAAATTGAGACTTGAAAGATTGAAATATATCGTATTTTCAGAGTACCTAACAGTTATATTATTTCTATTTTTTTTTATTTCTATAAACTATGTTATATGTAATAAGTAATATTATTAATTTTAGATTCTAAGTACAAAAAAAAAAGAAATTAGTTTTACAATTGTGCGTTTTTTATACGCACTCGTATATTATCACTTTTTCAGCTAATTATGCTGACAATTTTCATAATTGTAACATTTTCATCCAGCATCGTTATAGATTAGAAAATAACTAGAAGTTGGTAATGCTAAATGGTTATTTTTCTGTACTTAAAGTAGACTTAAAGAACTTACTTAAAACTTGAGTTAAAATCCAATAATTTTGTGTAGACCAAGTTTTTAGAAAATTAATTTTAGCTTCTGAACTAAAGATCTATTGGTTCTACAATAATGTTCATTATTTTTTTAATTTATTTAAATTTATATATTTTTTGGTTCACTGAACTGGGTCCATAAGTTTCATCCAGGAACTATATAGATCAGAAATTGTATTTAAATGGTACTTTATGGGTTCGTTTTTTTCTCTTCTCAATAGTTTTTCCAGGTGTGAGGAAAAACTGTCGATAAACCAAGTAAAAACGGAAAATTTTGCCATAAATGTCACTTCCACTAAATTGATTTTAGATATTTAGTTTATATATTTTATCATTTCTAGTTTAATTGTCTGTAGGTTTTTCGTCAAAACCTTTCAAAAATCGAATTCTTTTGTAACAACATTCAAAACATGTTGTTCTATCAGTATCCAGTAGTCAATTATGATTAAATGGAAATCCCGTATCTAAGGTATCTCGGATCCAGACCGTACCGCAATGTAAAAAGAATAGAGCAAATATATTATTAGAGGTAAAGTTGTTGTAGATGGAACCTGGATTAAGAAAAGTGCTAATAAAGTTATAGCCTTAGTAGTCTCAGGAAAATACTGATGGTTGTTTTACTTATCTAATTACATTACAATAAGTATATGAGCTTAAATTAAAACAAGATAATCATTTCAACACTTTTACTAAAAATGTAACACTTGGTATTAACTAGGGTCTTAAAAATACAATAGAATATAATTGATATTTAGAGATATTTTTAAGTTTTTGGTGAAGAGTTTCATGAAAATGTAGTTTTCTTTAGGTTTGGAAAATCAAGATTTTCCTTAAGTACCAACTAGATAACATTTCTAATTTGGACTGAGCACACATTTTGAACCACTTTTACTGGCTTAAAACAATGATGACATACGAGTTCATTGGTGAAAAAAGAACACAATGTAAAACAAACTCATTTTTCACTTTACTCAAAATCTTAAATTATAAGTGTATGTAAACCGTAACAAAAAAAAAAAAATCTTTTTTGCATATTCATACATACATTTAATACTAAAACAATCATTTGTATTTTCAACAATAAAAATGACGAGTTTTTATGATTTGAATGAAAAAATTTCGATCTCCTCCGAAATTTGTTATCAGTTACGGCCTGTTGAATGGTCTAATAATTTTTTACATAAATTTAAAGTTGAAAATGAATGTAAAAACCGATGATTTCATGTAAATTGTATAATAATTTATTGAAACACTTATGAAAAAAAAACTCTGAGTCACGATTTTTGAAATGTTTTCAGTATCGTTATTGAATTAAATATTATATGAGTGTGGTTCTAATTATGGCTTAATTTTCAGAACTTTTGTCTAATGTTAAAAATGTTATCATAACTTTTTAAATCAATTGATCAACTTTAAAAAACTGCGTATTTTCAAAGATATATTTTTAGCCCTAAAGTTGTCAATTTTGTTTTTGAAACTCTCGTAGTGTATGTACCATTGTATAATTAATATATGGTGAGATTTTCAAGTTTCTAGCTACATTACTTCTCTAGTTATGACTAAATAAATAAAATCAATTAAGTGAAAGGGCCGTTTACTGCAAATTTAATCGTCTTTACTCAGCTTTTAGCAGTTTTTACTCGTGCCTGGAAAAACAATCGAGAATAGAGAAAAGTTATCTCTTTAAATTATCAATAAGATGAAATTCCTGATGTATAATGATGCTAGAAACTTTTGGGTGATGTTAAGTCTACCAAAAAATGTCAATAGAAAAAAAAACACCACTATAAAACCAATTGATCATTCGCTTCGCTTAGAAGCTAAAACAAAGTAATTATTTTCAAAAGTATGTTTAGATAAAATGAATTTTTGAGCTCTGAATAAATAACTCAAATCGATTTAAAGCGTCGTTTATGGGAAATTTTACAGTTTTTATTCGATTTTTTGGCAGTTTTTTCTCATGACTGGAAATACTATTGAAAAGAAAAAAAATGAACCATAAAACTACATTCAAAAGCCTCGAAAGTTCAAGTACATACAATATTATACATTGCAATATCTAATCTATAGAGTGGCTGGATAAAATCAAAAATTATAAATAATAGATATTTTTGTTTATCAGATTTTTATGTTTGAAATTCGTAAATAGTACTATATACGGAAAATTCATGAAGTAGTTAATTTTTCATTAGGTAAAAGTGTTTTTCGTTAATTCATTCGGTAGATGACGAATAAAAAACACTACTAATTATCTATAAGTACTTCAATTTGTCGAATTCTTCCGAGCGTTTTTTTAAAAAATTATTATTAATGACTGAACATACATTTTAAATTTAAATTATAGGTACTTACTACAATACTATTATTTATAAAAATTGAAAAATCGAAACGATTGCAGATATTTAATTTTGATTTTTATTGAAAGATAATAAAACCATTACTCATGTTTAAATAATTATCTTTAACGATGTGAATCAGCTAGAACTAATTTTATGACAGGATTTTATGTTCATCATACCTACAATATTTAAGAATTGCATGAACCAGAGACGTCCACAATCGGTATTTGTGTCTTATATAGATTTTTTTTCAATTTATAATTTTATAAAAGACCATAATTATTAATAAATATTCAATATGTGACGTTAAATGAAAAATAATTAAAATGTAATATGTTAAAATTAACGATTTTTTTTTTTAATTTAGAAAATGAAATTGATTCCAATACTAATTATAATGATTTTATATCAGTTGTGCTCGAACAACAAAAACTAAATTTGTAAGTAATTTACAATAATTTGATGATATTTAGTTAATTTAGTTAAATTTTACAATTAGTAAATTTGAATTTTCAAAACTGTTGTGATATAAATTATACAACATAATATCTGTCTATATCTACACCTAGATACTGCAGTAACTTCAATGAACAATTTTATTATTTTCATTTACAAACACAAGACACATCTCCGTCACATACATACCGACTACATAATTTTAAAGTATTGGAATTTGATTGGAGATATTAATTTAACTGTTTAATAAAATATAATATGACGTCTGTCCTGTACAGTGGACGGCTGGCAGACAGTTTACTATTCACATTAGAAACAATTTATAAAAAAAAATAATACGATTGATGTTACAAAACGATGTTGCTTTATTACACCTGAACTATGTAGATAATATTCAATGGTGATTACACAAGAAAAAAATCAATTTATATTACGAATCTCGATTCATTTTGAGTGGAAGTCCACAACGAAAATCGTAATCCAAACTTTCTGATATTCAAAGAAAGTTTTATGGGAATATGATACGGATGATTATTGTTGCTACATGAATATAAACAAAAAGGGGAAACAAACGGTCGAGGGGGATTCCGTGTAGCAGAACGAAAAATATAATTTCTCCGGAGCCGCGAGCCCTGAGGTCATAGTCGTACGAAAGAGAGACGTCGGGTCGGTCAGTGACAATCCAGTGTCAGTTGTCACGCACGGTTATCGTTCATGGCGACAGCTAACCTAACCGCACTCTCGCTCCTATTTCATATCCCGTATTTCTATGTCAGAATACGATGAGCGGGTGTCACGACGTCGTTGCGCTCTACGAACTGGTGTTTAGTAAGGGTAATTTTTTACCTCGGTCCGTGATCGAAAATTATCTGATGAATGACGGATGTATGGGTCCGTATCTATAATGACTTGTCTCATTTATCTGAGAACATATCTGGTGTTTATAATATGATTGGTTGTAGGGACGCCCACAGATATGTCACTCAGGGGGGGGGGCAAAAAAAAATTTGTGACACGTGAAGTACAACTATTAATTTTACGAGTAGGTACATAATAATATTATACTCGTCATTAATGGTACAATGATTGTCGGAGAGTCACTGAGTGCCCTAGCTGTGTGAGACCGACTTCATGTAAAAAAAAACCTCCAGTTTTGTAACCGACATGAAAAATCTCAGGGGGGCAATGGAACCCATTGGCCCCTCCCTCCGGGCGTCCCTGATTGGTTGTATAACTGAATGCGTATAGTATTCATAATATTATTCAATAATTATGATAAAATATCTACATTTATATGTTACTTAAAACTTAATTCTTCATATCTATCATTTTTACCATGATCTATTTTTTCTTCGTTATTATTATCAAAGTCATCATCACATAAAATCTTATATTTTTAGGTACTATATTATTATATTAAACACCTAGGTATAATAACAAAGCTAACAGGCTAATAGCGACCAATATAAAACTTAATAAATAAAACATATGAAAATAGTATTGTTCGTTTTAAACTAATTATTAATTTATTAAAATAATTACCTGCCTTAATATTAAATATTTACTTTAAAAGTTTTATTGATCACAGTATAGTTAAACATTAAACTATACATTTGTTTAGCAGTGTTAATAATTTATTCTTTAATTTAATAGTACAAATATTTATTGAAGCCAAAACCATTGTATATTATTGTAAATATTTGTATCAAATGTTTATTATACAAATCATAATAATATGTAAAATGTATACAAATAATTTACCTCAATTAACCAACAATTTTTAAATATATTGATTCTCATTGGTTTACTTCCAGAAAATTAAAATTATACTATTCTATTGTGTGGCCTATAATTGTAGCCACTGTAGCTGTGACATCTGGTTCAATAATTCTTCTATCATATTCATTTGTTGTGGTAAATTCAATGAATCATTTTAATTTAATTAAAATATACAAAATATTTTATGTACAGTCAATTTTGTTTTGTAGATATTTATTACTGGGAATGCACCAATTATAAGTATCATTAAGCTCGGAACTGCTTTTCTTTTCCTTATCATTGAATTATTTATTCATTGTTATTTACTAGAGATTATTCAAATTAAAGTAATGAGAACATTTTAATACTATCAAATACGAAACTGATTTCAAATTTTGTACAGAAAGAATCCGTCACTTTCGGAATGTATAACTGTGACTGGACTTCCAAAGATATGAAACTAAAAAAATTATTGATACTATCAATTCGGATGAATGATGCAAACAAATTAATGATAAAGATCACCGAGACTCATGTCATCAACCTAAAATTTTTTTCTGACGTATACATTTAAAAATTAAATCAAATATTCATATTTTAATTTACGAGTAAAATTTATTATTTGCAGGTAATGTTAACATGCTACAACATTGTATCTATCATGCTGAAAACCAAAATGGAAAGTAATGAGATCACAAATTAATAACTTGGATATTGATCATCACTCGCGTAGTATTTTGTAAATATGAAAATTTTTTGACACAGCGAGATGAATTTTTAGTTATAATTTGAATTAAAACTAGTGTTATTAATTAAGTGAATACTTAAACCTATTCCATCTATCTGTATAAATTTGAAGAAATTTAAATGCGGTACGTATAATATCTATTGCCATTGATCAAGTAAAAGTTCCCGAATATTTATTATGTTTTTATTGAAATTACACATACAATTATAAAATGTGCACAGCTGAAATAAAATTATACATGGATTATTATACCGTTGAAAACGTCTTGTTGCTGGGTTTAAAAAAATTTCTTAAATGCATACAATTATATCGATACGTATATTTTGTACATTCGTATAAAAATACATATTAATGTTATAATAATAAATTGTAATTATACATAAATATTAGTAATTAATGAGGTTTTAATAATATATTCGACCAATATGTAATGCGCTTAGTAAAATGAATATGAACCACATTAGATTCAGATCCAATTTACTTAGCAAGTGCCAAGTAAATTATATTATTTATTAAAAAAAAAAAAATCGTGATTTTAAAATGTACTGGACTACAACAGTACAAACCTATAATCGGTCATGCCGTGAGTCCTGTGAGAAGCTTTAAACACGGAGAATGACACCAAAATCAACGGTTGTCTGGTCGTCTAAATTATTTTCAATACCATGAATGAGCTTTAAACAATCTTCACAATTCATCACAATGTATACGTTAAACGTATATGATCTGCTCTAAATGTCTTATACTAATAGTTCATTTACAAACATTTGAATGTTAGCGTTTTTACTTTTTAGACTCAAGTTATATTATCTATTTCTCTTTTCTGTTTACATTTATTTAATGGAACTTCATCTCACGAGATAAATGAAAAAATCAAAACAAAAAAATCATAATATTTACGAGCGACGTATTTTCTTCGCGACGCCTTCGACGATAAATCACACCGAACTGCGAAGTGTCCACGTGACGTCCAAAACTAGACTCGGTTCGGTCGATCGACGGTGATCCAAGAAATGACTATTAAGTCGTGGCTGCTATCCTCGAACCGGCGAAGAAATTACGTGACATGTGTTTCAATCGAATATCCCTGGAACTCAGTTGAAAAATATAATTAAAAGATAACTAATTAAATGTACACTTTCATTAGTGAAAGAATAACGGGTCGGGGCCGTAGGTATTCAGGGACGGCGTAAGCCACCCCTTTCAATAAACTTTGAACGCCTTTTTTAACCTTCATCAGTACTAAGACAAAAAAATACTTTTATGAAACCAATATTTTATTCATAAAAAAGTCAAAATTGTAAAATATTTTTTTTTTTAATTGTGAAAGTCAACCTAATAAACCACAAAAACTAAAGATTTACAAATTATCTAAGTTTCCGTGTAAGCGAAGATCATTTAAACAATTTAGCCATCCTAACTGTTAAAGCCGACGTATCAAAATCCGTAAATAATGACAGTGTTGTTTTCGAATTTATGAACCAATTTGAGCATCGTTAAAAAATGTAAATATTTAATAAATAGTTATTATTGTTTCTATTGTTATAATACAAGTATATGTTATTCAATTCTAATGAAGTTTAAGGAATAGAAATTTTTTATTATTAAGAAGCTTATATTTTCTTTAGTATATTAATTATTCTCTTAATTTCATAAAATATTTTCATACATTTGTGACAAAAGCATATTACAATATAAAATCCTAGAGGCTAGAAGGTAATTACTGAATAATTTTTTGTTAGGTACCTATGTGTTTTAGTTGTTTTTTCAAATCTAGATTTGAACTGATTATTTTGAATAATACTGTCATGGCCATAAGTTAGCCAGTGTATTTATATTACATAATAATTATCTGATTTTTATGATATTTGACGGGTTATTTCACATGCAAATTTATGACATTTTTTCAAATTTAAACTTAATTTACGTTTAAAAACCACAAAATGAGCATAAGAAAATACAAATAAAAATTTGTTCTTATTTTAAAATTTCGATGAGATAAAATCGGAGAACCTAATGGACGAAAAACGAGTTTTAACCCCGTTATCTTACCGGATTTTTTCATTTATGTTTATTTATATCCACACATAAATAAGTTATTTTCACCTGGCCATAAAATTATTAATGTTTTATTGTTGCTATATATTCCTGGTCAAAATCGAAATTATAATAAACACACTTGGTAACGTCATGAATGCATATAAAAAGTGTAAGAATTTTCATATTTCTCATAGTATGTGTAACATTTCAAGTAAACGTGTTACTGTGTGACTGTAAGTATTGTCTAGTGCAGTGGTCTTCAACCTTTTTGGACTCGCGACCCACTTTTTTAGGCCTACATTTTTCGCGACCTACATAAGCTTTATAAAAAATCTAAAATTGCTTAATACTTTGCAGTAGTAATATTAAAACTGAATAGATAAAAATTGTATTGTTGTAGTTAGAATATTTAATTATTATTAATTGAAAATGTATAGGATTCATATGAATATACGAAATAAAATGAAAAATATTATTTTACTTTTTATAATTTTATAAATTTAATTTTTATTTTAAAAATGAGACTTATCGTGACCCAATTTTTAAGATTACGCGACCCAAAAATGGGTCGCGACCCACCGGTTGAAGACCACTGGTCTAGTGTATGCCATGGGTGCATTAACGGGGGGTAGGGGAAGAGGCATTTGCCCCGAGCGGAAAATTTTCTTGAAACTTTAGCTAATCATGCAGCAATATGCTGTTAATATATGGGGAAGATTTCAAGTTTCTAGCAACATTACTTTCCGATTTTACTCATAATTAAATAACTCAAATTAATTTTATGATAGTGTCGCTTACGGCAAATTTTACCATTTTTACTTGGTTTTTCGTCAATTTTTCTTTATGCATGGAAAAACTATTGAGAGGAGACCTCAAAAAACCCTCAACGTACCATCTATTTCCGATTTACTAAGCTACTAGATGAAGCTTTTAGACCACTCTAACTACCCGAAAAACTATTTTTTTTTTAAGTACGTAATTCGCCCCATAGGTTATTTTTTCCTACTCGGACGAGTTAATGGAGATGGGTGTATTGAATTTTAAAGAAATGATAGATAATTTCTTTAGTTAAAAGATTCTGTGCAAAGCTTCAGAATTAAAATATACCGTTTGGATTTCTTCAAATAAATTGTTAAAGTTGAAAATAGACGAGAAAACAGTATATTACGTAATAATCGTAAAATAATTCGCTTAAATCCTTATAAAACAAAATCCTTTGTCACGATTTTTGAAATCTTTTAAGTATCGTTAGTTTAGTATATGAGTAAGATCATATATTACATTTTCAGAAGTTTTCATCAAATATTAAAAATATACTGTTCATATACCTACTTCATCAATTTTCGGATATTTTTTTGAAAAGTTGTCTAAAGTTTATATGTTTGACAAAAAATACAATTTCATTTATAAAAAAAATTCAAACATGATGTTCTATTTGTATTCAACGTTTCATTATGTTTGGATCAACCAATTCCATCAAATAAATTGTTAAAGTTGAAAATTGACGTAAAAACAGATTTTTAAGTAAAAATCGTATCATAATTTACGCTCATAAAAAAAATCTTGTGTCACGGTTTTTGAAATTTTTTCAGGATCGTTAGAGTAGTGTATGGGTAAAGTGATATTAAATTTTCAAAAGTTTTTGTCAAGTATTTAAAACTGTATTAGAGATAAACTTTTAAAAAACAAGGTATTTTCAATGTTCTATTTTTAGCCCAAAAGTTGACAAATTTTTTTGAAACTATTTAATTATGTGGTTATACATCAATAGTATATGGTGAAAATTTCAAGTTTCTAAGCAACATTACTTTCGGAGTAATGATGCAATTATTAAAGTAGATTTAATGAAATAGTCGTTTACGGCAAATCTCGCCCCACTCAGAATTTAAAAAATCTATATGAAAAAGAAATAAGCAATATACTGAGCGAAACAAGATCATTTTTTTCGGCTACATGGGGTTCTAAATTATTTTTGACCCTCTAATATAGACCTTATATTGAAGAAAAGCTCATATGCACAAGAGTGTTCCTGGACGTTGATCAGGAATTTAATCGAGTTTGGCACCAAGGGCTCCTCCAAAAATAAAAGCATTTTTCCCTCCATACTTGTATCTACTTATAAAATCATATTTTAGCGATCGCCACTTCTCTGTGCGCTCAGGAACAATTTTGTTAAATATTTCTAAAATAGAAAACCGGTGTCCCGCAAGGTGCAGTTATTGCACCACTCCTTTTTAACATCTATACGGTGGACCAACCCACTACTCAAAACACAATAGTAGCCGACTTTGCGGACGACAAAGCACTACTTGCATGCCACTCTGACCCAGACATAGCTGCCTCCTTTATGCAAACCCATATTGACCTACTAGCCTCATGGTACACAGAATGGGGCCTAAAATTAAACCAAACGAAATCGCTCCACTCTACCTTTACACTACGCCTCAGAGATAAACCTTAACCCTACTCTCAAAACGTCAAATATCATGGACAGTTGGAGTAGTTAGACTAACCCTAGACTGGTTCACATGGGCTCCTCATATACGCTCCAAACGTTTAACGCTCAATGATGATCTGCAGAACAACAATAAGCTCCTTATATAAAAAATGCTACTCAAACCAATATGGGTCTATGGTATACAGCTCTTGGGATCAGCAAAACCTACTTACATCAATACAATACAAACCTATCAATCCAAAACTCTAAGACAAATCACTAAAGCACCATATTACGTTTCCAATCACACACTCCATCACGACCACTCCAAACCCTTTGTTGCAGACGTGGCTAAAACACACTACAAAAGATTCCATAACGTCTTTTAAACCGTAGAAACCCACTCATGTGCGATATCTCTTCCTTGACTATCCCTGGAAATCCTCACAAACGGCTAAAGCGCAAATTATATAGAAATCTACTGAC
The DNA here is from genome assembly GCA_027580255.1 of Therioaphis trifolii. Classification (NCBI taxonomy): domain Eukaryota; kingdom Metazoa; phylum Arthropoda; class Insecta; order Hemiptera; family Aphididae; genus Therioaphis; species Therioaphis trifolii. Next base: position 86,691,512 of record CM050404.1, read on the forward strand.
TAATTAAATTTTAATACTCATGTTTTTTTGTTAATGTAGTAAGTACCTCCACAGGAGGCTTCTATGCCCTGTTATACTTATCTTGTTAATTAATTTTAATTTTTTTTCTTCTATCTATTACTTCCTCAATTGTTCTTATTGTTATTTTTTGTAATATATTGAATAAAACATTTAATGAACAAAAAAAAAAATAATAATTACCCAATAGTGAATATCTTTTTTTCTAATTTTAGTAAGCACTCTCCGTAAATTGTAAAAATTAAAATTATAAAATCTAAGATATAAGACCAGAATTGTATTTCAAAGGTTATACAATTTTTATTATTTTTTATTCTTTATTTGATTTATACAATCTATAAATTTAGTATAATAAGCATAATGTATGACAAAAAATGGAGACAAATTAACAGAAAGGCTTGAGTGAAGAAGCCGCCCAATGACGACACTTCGGCTTTTTAGGTTTTTTTTTTCATCGGGAGGGTTAGTCAAGGAGTAGGTCTCGGCACCATTTCCTTTTTAGTCTTTTTGGAGGGTTTCCAGGCATTGGGTTGGAAAGATTTTTTGCAAGAATGTTAGGATGATCGTGAAGTGAGTTGTGGTAGCGCTTGTAGAGTTTACAGACGGATTCTATTACTGTTAGTAGTTTAAAGTCAGTGAGTAGGGTGAGGTTCGAGACATAAAAAGGCGAGTTTGTAATCAAACGTAGAATTTTGTTTTGGACAACATGAATTTTTTTAATGTTGGATTTTTTTGCCAAACCCCAAATTTGGACGCCGTACGTCCAAATAGGCTTTAGCAGGCTTTTGTACATCATTAGTTTGGTACTGATTGACAGTTTGGATTTAGGGTTTAAAAAGTAGTTAAGGGAACGAAGGCGAGAGTTTAACTTAATTTTGGTGGTGTGGATATGGTGATTCCACGTTAGTCTTTTATCAAAGCTAACACCTAGGTATTTTGTGGTAAGTGAAGTGGGAATCTGGATGTCGTTGAAAGTGATTTGAGGACACAGGCCTTGTTTTAGTGTAAAAGTTATGTGGCAAGATTTGGATTCAATTATTTTTATTTTCCAGTTTTTACACCGGATTTCTATTGGGGTGAGGTGGGATTGAAGCATGTTTGAGGCTGTGAGTGGATTTTCATGAAATGAGATAATCGCTTTATCGTCAGCGTATTCTGCGACAAAAGTGTTAAGTAGTGGAAATAGGTTGATCTGCAATAAATATGTTGAATAGTAGAGGGGCTGCAATTGCACCTTGGGGGACTCCAGGTTATATAAAAAAAAATAGATTACATAAAAACTATACATTAAAAAGTTATTGGTACTTATATGAACTAAAAACAAAATCACTCTTGAGCGAAAAAAAGCAAATGCTTTTTGTGAATGTAACCGCAAAATATCAAACTTCAATTTTCAAGTAATGATAACTATCTGTACCTAATCACTAATCACTAATTATAATCGAACTACCTACGAAATTGATAGGTAACTGTGCACGTTTATACGAATAATATGTGCCGCATTTTAATAACGGTTAGTAATGTTAGTATACACATTTATTCTATATCTATTTTCTATGAGTATTGAGTATACACGTCGGGAATGATCGTAAATAGACGTCGTAAAGACCACAAAAACAAAGGCTGGGTGAAGGGGAAAAATCGGGTACGCGTTGCGTATTCCGTCATTCGACGAGCGCAGAAACCCTGTCTTCTCTATAGGAACACAGTGTAGTTAGGGGTAAGTCATTTCAAAATAAATTACCTAAATTTCTGTCATTCGAACAATTAAGTGCCTTAGCTTCCCAGAGTATGACATTGCTTGTATACAATATTGATACTGTCTGGAAAATATATACAAAGTAAGATATAATAATGCGTGGCTATTAAATAACGATACTTTTATTGTACATTTTTTTATTTACAACTTTAAATAATTCAACATTTTTCCCCTTCTATATACTCTCCTCCAAGTATGACGCATCGCTCCATCCGTATTTTCCATTGGTTGAAACAGAGTCGGAAGTCCTTGTAATGTTTTTAATATCTTTGTCTATTTTGCAATAAACAGCTTCAACTCATCAACTGGTTCATAATGTGTCCCTTTTAACGGGGGTTTTAATTTTGGAAAGAGCCAAAAGTCGCTCGAAGCGAGTCAGTCAAATATGGGGGTTGTTGAAACACTGGAGTTCGATTTTTAGCCAAAAACTGCTTCACAGATACAACATTATGAGCCGGCGCGTTGTCTTGATGCAAGATCCATGAATCGTTTCCCATAACTCTGGCCGTTTTCTTCCAACTCGTTCTTTGAGCGTAGTCAAGACTTAAATAATAAATCTTGATTAACAGTTTGTCCCTAGGGTACCCATTCAGCCATTATAACACCCTTAATATCAAAAAATACGATCAACACTGCCTTTAAAACCTTGTTAGCCTTCCATTTCGATACGACCTTTAAGAAATCGTTTGTGCAACTCAAAAATATATGCTCGTGATCTAACACTATCTCCATAAACAACTGTCAACAAGTGTTAACTTGCCGTTGCAGATTTCCCAAGTTTTTCGAGAAATTTTAAAATAATGCGCTGCTCAATTTTTTTGTCTTGCATAATTTTGACAAACAACACGTGGGGAGTCACTTTAAACAATGTTCACACAGAAAATATAGAACGGATTCTGATTGAAATTGTATTGTTCAATCTGGTGACATACATTATATACATTATATTATATAAATCAATATTATCCCCTTATCAGCACTTGTTTTATCCCTAGTTTGATAGTCTCTTAATATTTTAATAACCACACCTTGTACCTTGATGCACATTACATATTTTACATTGTGACGATTAATTTTGTTTTATAAAATTTATTATAACTACAAGGACTAAAATATATAAAACACGTATGAATTATAATTTTTGTTACATTTTATGAATGGGGAAAAACATTTATTTTAATAAAATTTCTCATGGAGGGTGGAACTCGACATTTCTTTTTTAAATTTAATGTATTCCAGTTCTCTTTATTTTACACATTTATATTAGATACATATTTGTCTAATTTTGACTAAACATAAAATCAAAACTTTTATTTTATTTGAATAACATAGATGATCTGCAACTATTATAAAAGATATAGATCAAATCATACTTTATGATGCTAACAATATGATCGTGTTACTTCGCCTGTACATGGAAAATAAATTCAATTATTATTTTCTTACCAGTTACTGTATACATAGGGAACTGTTGAAAATTTTACCACTAATTGGTAAAAAATGTATTTATTTTTATTTTCTAATTGGAATAAAATGGTTTACATTATTTTATGGTTTTAATCACATAACTTTTTTCATACTAGATAAGTATATCAATGAATAAAAAAAGTAAAATCAATAGTTTAATAAATATTTTCTTTTATATTTATATAAATGTGTATCTATATTATATAAATATATAATGAATTGTAACCTTTCATACAATACAATAATCATAATAATAATAATGATAATAATAATATATTATTATAAATATAATATAAGGTATGTCCATCATACAAAATACAACGAGTTTGTAATAACTTACAAAAAAACTATTATAAAAACAAAGTAGATTGATAAAAGTATTATTACAAAAATTAAAATAATATCTGTAATAATAATAACAAATAAAAGATTACAAATCTAGGAGTAACAAAAAAAAAAAAAAATTAATAATAATAATTATAAACATAGTTTTGGTCATATAATACTGTGAACTAAGGTTAACACAATTTAATAACAGCAAAGAAAATAAAACAGTTAAAAAAAAAAAAAATTAAATAAATAATAACCGTGCGTTAGTATTATAAATTGCAATATTTTAGATGCACATAATATAATATATACAAGATAATTTAACTGGGAGTAAATTTAAAAAAAAATGATTCATTATAAATGATTAATATGACGCATATGAAGGTTTTTCAGTATTAACATAAAGAAAATTAAGTTAACACTTTTTTGAACCATACACATATAATACATAATAATTAATAAATAATGCTTATATAAAAGTTATCAAAACAATATTGTATAATAAATCACATTGAAAATAAGTATTGCATATAAGACACATTGTTAGTACAAAACTGTTTCTCGAGTGAAAGTTATGAAATGCAAATGTTATTTAAATTGAAAAAACCTTGAAAATAAGTTTATAATTCAAAATTAGTCCATAGTAATTTCATATTCACTCGAGTAACTGTTATCACCAATTATTGCTAATGAAATATTTTTGATAAAAAAATACTTTATAAATATAACCACAAATTAAAATAAAAACTGTGCATCACAGCCCCTAGTTATGTTAGGCAACATATAGGCAAAGTTTGAAAGTCTTTAAGTCATCGATTATTGCTTAGGCTACCTCAAAGAGGGATCTTTCCGAAATAATAATAATAGTATATAAATAGAAATAGAAATATAAAACAAAATTTATAAAAAAAATAACACATGTTAAAGCTCAACGTTACAACTAGCCTTAAATTTAATCTAAAAAAATTCAAATTTAATAACATACTATAAGAAGTCAAATCAATCATCTTAGAAAAAAATCACGATAAAAAGAAAAGGTAAATACTTTAGGAAAAAAAAAACAATGCAGTAGGAAATTTCTTTTTAACAACCGTACACCAATGACAAATAATTATTATAAGAATATACAAAAAGTATATCAATAATAATAATAATAATAATAATAATAATAATATTTCAAAAACCATTTGGGGAACTTATTTGTTTACCATTATAAGTTATGGTATATTTAAAATAGGGGGAAAATGTATTAGTTAAAAGAAACTTATGATTCTAAAAGACTTAAAAGTTATAAATTGGAATGGAAAGTTTATGTCTGATAAATTTATTGTCTAAGAATGTTCATAATAGTTTGTCCTATTCGATATAAACAAAGAGATCCACTAATACATAATGAAGATTGTTAAAAACATAGTAAAAGGTTATGGTCAGAAGAATATCACTTCTTCTTCGGTGGTGGAAGCAGCATTAGTGTTATTGATGCCACTACTATTAGTAGTAGTTGGTGATTTAGATTGTTTTGAATCCGGACTACGAATTCTAAATTTTTCAGGTAACTTTGGATACGTGTTAGTTCTGCCAGCTTTGTTTCCTGATTGTTTGCCTTCAATTATCTAAAACAAAAATATAAATAAAAGGCATACATTAATTATTTATTTACTTTTAGCTACTTGGAACATTTTTAAAGATAAATAGGTATGTATTAAGTATAAATACAAATCTGATTCTCATTCAATATGTTATTTAAAATTTTAAAGTACTTGTATTATATGTTTAAATATACATAAAAAAAAAAACAAAATTTTCTAATATAGATTATAAATCAATGGAGGAATTTTATTAGCTCCAATAAAGAAAAGCAAACATATTTTCATGTATATAAATGAACTAAAAAAATTTTATGTTTCAATAAATATTTGAATAACAATTTATATATTAATACATGAGAGGGGTACATTCTTCCAACACAGCATAAAATAGCTACTTAATAATATAATTATACTAATCTAATTTTGTGTAAGTATAACAGCCATGATTTTGAAAATTATACCAAGACAAATTTAAAATTTATTTTATTTTAAATGTTTCTATTATCATATATCACTAAGAACATTTAAAGTACAATTACACTTAAAAAGAGGCGCATACAAATTTATCAAGTTTTGAGTTTTGATAATTAATTTAAAAAGTATGCACTTTATACCATGGAGTATTCTTTGTTCATCTGACAAGATAACGAGGATAGGTGTATTGAAATATAAAAAATGATAAATCAGATCATTTCTTTAGTTAAATGATTTTGAGCAAAGCTTAAGTATAAAAAAAATATAGCGTTTATATACATACATACATACATACATATATATATATATATATATATATATATATATATATATATATATATATATATATATATATATATATATAATCGTTTTTAGTTTGACAAATTAAAAATATTTTTTACACAAATATTCCAAACATATAGTTCTATCTGAATCCAAAGTTTCATAATGATAGGATAGATCAATATTTAAATATAACATTTTAAAATAGATAATTTACATAGACTTTTGAAATTTTTTCAGCATTATTACTTAAGTATATGATTATGAGAATTCACAGAAAATAATAATAAATTTGCACAGAAATTAAGAGAAGCTAAACGCACAATAAGAAGAGAAAAACGACTATGGGAAAAGGAAAGAATAGAACAGATTGAAAAAAATTTCGCAAACCCAAGGCTCTTCTTCAAATAAACAAAAGAACAAAAAATGGGATATCTCCCTAGGACAGAAATAATGAGAGATGAAAACGGAATACTGGTAAAATATGGAGAAGAAATTGCAAAAAAATTTGGGAATCACTTTAATGAATTACTCAAACCGCACACAACAAATCCATCCACAAATAGAGTACTATACTGTAGAATCTAAAGACATGGTCCCAACAGACAAAAAAATTAGCACAGTGATAAATGGATTGAAAAACAACAAATCATCGGGCGAAGATGGATTAGCTGCGGAACTTTTTAAGTACGGTTGAGAAGAATTGATAAATGAAATAGGTAAATTAATCAGAGAAATATGGAATAAAGAAGAAATACCAAAAGAATGGCAATTAGCAATAATCTGTCCAATCTATAAAAAGGGAGATGTTTCAAGCTATCAAAACTACTGAGGAATATCACTGTTGAACACAATGTACAAAGTATTATCAGGTGTCATATTAAACAGGATTACGCCTTACACAAAAGACATTATTGGAGAATACCAGTGTGGTTTCATAAGAGGAAAATCTACCATAGACCAAATTTTCACGGTTGAACAACTAGTTGAGAAACACTATGAATTCAACAGGGACTGTTTACATTTATTGTTTGTAGACTATAAACAAGCATATGACTCAGTAATAGATAAATGCTATGGAACGCACTCATAACCTTTGGAATACCGTCCAAAACAGTAAAAATGATAAACCGAGATGTAAAATTAAAGTCAACCAACATATGTTAGATAAATTTGAAGTTAAGACTGGACTCCGACAAGGAGATGCATCATCCCCTGTGCTCTTTAATATAGCACTAGAAACGGTAGTAAAGAACACAAAGAGCAAGTATGATGGGTTAAACTTGGAAGATAAGATAAGAAAATACGGAATTTTAGCATATACAGATGATATTATCATACTAGGATCAAATAAACAATAAGCAATAATGGGCACTAAGGAGCTAATAAAAAATAGTAAAAACATCGGATTACAAATCAACGAATCAAAGACGAAATATATGGTAATATCAAGACGACAAAATCATGGAGGACATTTATAGAAGTAAAGAATTTTAAGTTTGAAAGGGTACATAGTTTTAATTATCTGAGTGTTGCAATAAATAAATTCCCTTGGGAAAAGATCTCTAGACAGGCCAAAACAAAGATGGATAGACAAAGTAAAAAAGACTAGAAAAATTTGGAATACAAGATAGAGACAGGTGGAAGCTAATTTGTGTTGCGGTAATGGGCCTCAATGGCCTCTGAAAAACTGAAGAAGACTATGAGTATGTATGATAGTCATATCAAATTTTCAGAACTTTTTGTCCAATATTAAAACTTAATTAGTAAAAAAGTAAAAGAAATCAGATATGATAATTCAGTAAAAATTATATAACAATTCACTTAAACGCTTAATTCTAACCAAAAATTTTTGTAATTTTTTCAGCATCGTTAGTTAAGTGTATGAGTATGATCATATTAAATTTTCAAAACTTTCTGTCAAATATCCAACATTTTACTAGAGATAAACTTTGAAAAAACAAAATATTTTTCTAAGTTCTATTTTTAGCCCCAAAATTGTCCAATTTGTTGAAATATTTTTAAAGTATGTATCAATTTGCCTATTAATATATGGTGAAAATTTCAAATTTAGAGCAACATTACTTTCTAAGTTATGATTAAAGAACTAAAATCAACAAAGTAAAAGTGTTGTTTACGGCTAATTTTAGTTTTTACTCAGTTTTTCCTCACGTCAAGAAAAACTTTTAAGAAAAGAGAACAATGGCATCTCTATAATACAATCTACGAGCAGCAATTTTCTTTTCAGAGTTAGATGACATTTTTGAACCATTCTAACTACCCAAAAGTGTTAACAGAAAAAAAAATCTTTATTGTAAAACTAATGATTCTTTGCTTCATTCTAAAATTATCAGTTCTACTTTTTAATTTTAAATAAAACTTAAATAGTGTGGCAATGATACCTGAGCACTTTGCATCATTGCTGGACTGGATCCTGTTCTTGAATGGCTAGGAGCCTGTTGAGTTGATGGTGATAATATTTCATTAGAACTGCCTTGAGCAGGATTCATCGGGTTCTTGGCACTTTCGCGTAATTTCAAAGGCAAAAGTTGTTGAAAAGCATATGATGTTTGGGAAGGTGAAGTAACAGAATTGGAAACAGCTGGCTCAGCTGTAGTATTTGAATTACTGTTACTAAGCTTATTAGCTAATTTAAATGGCAATTTCTGTTTTATTTGAACTTTGGCGGCTACCTAAACAAAATTATGAACATATAATACATATATAACATAATATAATATTTATTATGTAAAAATAAAACAAATTAAAAATCAGCTCTATGGTAAATAATTATACTTATTAATTTAAATACCTTTTGTTGGTTGGTAGCACTGATAAGATTTAGTGGTAATGTAGAAGATGAAGTAGATGAAGGAAGATTGTGTTGTTTCCATTTCATAGAGTCAGATCTTTTACTACGCACAGATTCTGAATGAGATAATGGGTGAGCTACTCCATCAGGTGATTGATTTTGAGTCTGTTGATTTGGTGATACAGGTGGTGGCTGCATGTTAGGTGACACAATAATACCTTGATTGGTCAACATTTGTAATTTAAGATAAAGCTGCTCTCGTTGTTGGGTAACATCAGTTTGCTCTGATCGAACTTGTTCCTGAAAATAATTAATAAAAAAATTTTAACTTTAAGTACTTTATTTTAACATTTGAAAAATGCTTAAAAACTACGAATACAGAAAACTGAAGTCTTACATTCAGTTTATCATCTCATGAATTTACCAAAAAAGTACAATATACCTATAACTCATTTAAATAATCACAATTTTATATTTAAAAAAAAAAAATGTTTTTATGGAAAAATTATTGAATTCAAAACACGTTTAATATCACTAAAATTTTCACCTAGATATTTATCTAGAACTCACTTAAAGTAAAACTTAGGTGATTATAAAAATGTTATAAATAAAATAGCTAATGTTGTTATTTGGAGAAACTAATATTGACTGATTTGAAGTATTTATATAAATATAAATCTATTTAATGTTTATTAAATTCATCTATAAACAATAATAAAAACTAAATTCAGTTGATTCTTAATTCTTAATGAAGTTATTTGAATACTATTGATTGATTACTATCAATTTTGAATGTATTTACATAAATACAAAACTTTAAATTATAAAATGTATACAAACAAACCTGTAATCTGAGTAACTGTTCTCGTTTTTCTTCTAGGTCTTTTAATTCAGAATCGCGTTCTCTCATCCATGATTCTTTCTCTTGAGTTAACTTATCTTGTAAATTACGTAATTCTTCCAGTTGCTGATTGTGTCTATAAACAGGTCTTTTGTCTTTTAACCAAGTACTTGAGCTCACATTTGAATTGTTTATGGATGGATCTTCTAGTAAATTCTGAGACTTGTAAGCAGCTAATTCAGCTTGAAGACTATTAAAATAAAAGTGAAATTCATGTTTTATTCAATCTATTATATTACAATTAAAATGTTTAGAACTATTATTGAAGTATTTTAATCCAAAATAATTGCAGGTCCTGAAATTAAATTTAACATTGAAAATAGTGATGATAATCATATAAAATTACTTTCTAAGACGACCTTTAATTATTACATTATATAATAATTTAACCTGATAAATTGACAAGAAGCAGATCAGTTACAATCAGACTTTATGGTTACAACAAATGAGTTAAGAGAATATTAAACAAACAAGATAGACTTTAATGTATATATTTATTGCAAATATATTGTATATCTGAGAATATAAATCTAGAATATACTTAACCTTTGGCTGTATTTATGTAGTAATAATTGATTATCAAATGTTTTTATACAGTATTTACCTGTCAATATTAGTCATTTGTTGTGATATAATAGAAGATAAAGTATAAATATGATGAGTTAATTCCATTGCTGTAGCTTGTTGTTCTTTTCCTAAGGCTAATAATGTTGGAAATTCACCAGATGATTGTATTGTAGTGGCACTTTGAGATGAGCTTGTACTACAGTTTTCTTTCCATGCAAGATTACAGTCTCTCTGTGTGAATGTAATGAAAATTAATCACAAGTACACAATATAATAAATAATTAGTTCTAACCAATTTTGAATCTTTACGAGTGGAGCTTGGAGTACCTAATGGGCTAGAATTTCCTGATTCCACACTATTTTCATTACCATCAACAACTTTTGGCAATTTTCTTATAACATCTATAAAAAATAAACATGTGAAAATCACAAATTATTTTATTAGATTTTATAAGCTTATATCATGAAAATAATTAGGACATATTGCGTGTTATGAATATAGTATTTACTTTTTGGTGATGATAATGAATTATCAAATCCTCCAAATGTTTCAGCTCTTTTGGGTAATGTTGGTGAAACATATGTAACACTTTGATGTTCACCAACTGAACTTGCACTACGAGATAAATTTGTGCCTGAAGCATACAATGAACAAGCAAGCTCATTGACTTTCTAAAAATATGATAAATAAGTTTAGTAGAGAAAATATACAAAGAGAATCTTCTATCAACAGACATCTCAAAGTAAAAAATTATCTTTCAGATTTAGATATTATAAAACATCATTCCAATAAAATTTTGAATCAAAATTTATCTTAATAACCAATATCGTTGTAAAGTGAACAAATAAATTTCTTGAGATTCTGTATTACATAAAGTTTTAATTAAATACAGCAAATAAAAATGTTTACTTGTATAGCATTCATCACTTCTTTTCTTATCTTTTCTGAATCTTGATGTTCAGTAACTAAATGACAATATGATGGAGTTTCAATAGGTAAACTTTCAACACCAGCAGAGGCTAAAAGTTTTAACTGTAAGCCCATCTTTTCTTCTAATATCAATGCTTGTTCCACATCTTTTTGCCTCAAAACTCCTAATAAATCATAAAGTAAAACATACAATGCCTATGTTTGTAACTGTATCTTATTATAAAATAAGATAATTTCAACATACCAACAATTTCTCTTATATTGTTTTTCTTAGTTTCTAATTGTCTTTGTCTTTCTTCAAAACTTAAGGTTACATATCCATCGTCCTCTTCTTCAGGACATTCTTGCACAGCTGAACGAATTGACTGTATCCAAACTTGTTTATCTTTTGGCTTATGCACTTTGAGTTCAAACATTTCTGGTTCTGCTGGGTTAGAAGATATTAAATAAATACCTTTAGTATCAGTTCCAGCTTTTTCTCTGACTAAAAGTTTTTGCAATGATACTACACCAGCAGCTGGCTTTAAAACCTAAAAAAAAATAAAATAATAATTTACCTTGTTGAGACATGAAATAAATAATGAAAAATTACTTTGGTTTCTTTTTCCTTGTTACTTTCAGGCATAAAAAATGTATACTTGTGATTATTTTCAAGTATAAAAAACAATACGTCAGTCATAACAATAACATTGACCATCACCATTTGTGTTTTTGCATGACGTTGCATAAGCCAAGCTGTTCCTTCAAATCTAATTAAATATAGCATTTTAATAACAGTTGTTCAGTAAAATAATTTAACAATATTTTAAATAGAAAAAAAAATATATACAATTTGTTTTTATTAATATAAATGCATTAGGAAATAGTACTATTATTTCATTTTGAGACATTTTGTCGAAAAGTATTTAATTGAGTACATTGGTTCAAAATAATATTAAATATGGAAAACACTCTTATATAACGAAAAATATTAAGTAATATCTATACACATGATTTACAAACTGTATAAGTAAACATGGGTTTTCACTATTAAAAGACAAAACAACTTCCCCATAATATTTATAACTTTAGAAAATTAAAGCCAATATAAAAATAGTAGAATAAGACCATTTATTTAAGAAAATAAAAATAATTTATGAAAATACATTTAAAATAGTTAAGTGCAAAACTAAGTTGATCACTTTATTTTAACCAATTTTTTTTTTTTTATCTATAAACATATTCGGGTATATGGATACCAGCTATAATTTGCATGGGTATTAGTCATATAAAGGACGTGTCAAATTACACTGATTATAAACTTAATACATGTGTTTACTAATGATATTTTAATAAACACTTTATTTAAAAGATTATTTAAAAATATTTAAATGTACCATTAGTTGAAGAGTCGAAGAATCATTATGCTGACTTCCATTTACAAATTTGAGAACTTAATTATTATAGTTTTATGTAGAGGATGTTTTATTATGAGGATTCAGAAGTATTTTGAGATCATTAAACAATATCTTAAAACTTTATTTGTTTAAATTTCATATGGGTACATGGTTATTAAAAGTGGGGGCATACATATAAATAGGAATGAGAAATTTTAGTTAAAAAAAAAAAAAAAAAAACTAAATAGAGGTTAAGTTTAAGGTCTTATGCTGGGTTGCATGAAAACAGTTCAGTAAACTGTTGACAGGATAAAGTTATCGGTTCTGTATAATTCAAGTTATTGAACAAATTGCGTTGCATGAAAATATTGTAAAATTTTATATTAATGAGGTTAAAATCAACAATCTGGATGACAATTACATTATTGTTAAAATAAATTATATCCAAGTTAAAAGCATGGATTAAGATTTTTTTATTTTTTTTACAACCCGAGGTTTAGTTTGCATCTAAGAGAAGTTGTTACTTGGGAAGGAAGGGTTACTGTGCAGTAGTTTTCTGGTGCCTTCTGCACAAGGGAGATGGTGGCCGCTCTCTCTAGACAGTCGCCCAGAGATTTGAACAGGCGACAGTATGCGTCAGCAGTGACACCAAGTTCTACTCGGTCACTCCGTCTCCCCATGGATTAAGATGAAGACATTAATTAAATATCATAAAAAAAAAAAAATTTAAATGCATAATCACATTTGTTTTTATGTGATGACAAAATTATTGTATATTTTGATGATAACAACAAAAACCCTGCTGTAAATTTTACAGAACAAAAATCTGACCAATAACTTATCGGTTCTGTAAAGTTTCATGCAACCCAGCATTAAATTAATAGGTATTTCAGACATTTAAAATGTATTTTCCAATTTTTAAATCGTTTTATATTGTTTATTTTGATGTTGTTGAAAATTAAATTTTTAAGTGATATAATTTTTGAGACTTGGTTATGACATATTTTTGATGAGAAACGAAATAAAGAAAGATTTGAGTTTGAGACAGGATATAGTGACAATGGTACAGTTTATGAAAACATATACTCCTAAAAAAATGCATTATTTGATTCATAATTGTGTTTTCTAAGTAGTATGAACCTACTAACATAAATACTATGCAAGTACTTAGAAAATTGCTTACCTCAGTCTTCTATTCTCAGATAATAAATCAGATTTTTTAAATTTACGCCCTTTGAAATTAGTATAAGACTTAGCTTCCATCCGATGATATATCTCAAGTTTTCTATCTTCTTTTTCTTTTTCAGCTACTTGAGAGTCTACTTCCACCAAAATATCCTGAAATTAAAATAATGCATTCACGTAAGAAATATTTATGAATATTATATTTATAATCGTATTATAATACAAAAATGAAAATTACAAATTGAATAATAATAATAAAAAAAAAAAAAAAAAGTGAAAATATAAGAACACTAATAAAAATTTTGTAGTTTACAACACATTTAATATTGTTCAATACGTTGGTTATATTTTGAAGTCAATTGGCATTTTTAGTTGTTCAGTGTCATGTTTGATGCCATTTGAAGTAAATTGTTCAATATTTCACATGAGTAGCCAAAAGTTATTTGATTATTGATAAATGTGGTAGAATATATATATATATATTAAAATGCTGTTAAAATGTATAGCCTTATAAGAGCAATTTTTATTTATAATATCAATTGTTAAATAAGCATTGGATTAAGAACAAAAAACTAGCATGGTCATAAGATATTTGGAGTCAAAGATAAAGGGCAAAAATGGAAGGATGGCTAGGCTTTAAACCTACAGTTCGTTAAAAATGTATTTTGTAAGTTCATACTACACTCAATTTTTATTTTTTTTTTAATATTATTTATTATGAATTATTATTAATTATTTATTACAAACACAAATATTATTATTGACAAATATGTATTTAGCGTAAATTATGTATTTATTATACTGAGCAACATTTTTAACCATACCTAGGTATTCTTGATAGTCCTAAGCCTATATAAATGGGAAGGAAATTGTTGCTAGTTGAATATATCATAATAATTTGAAAAATCAATTTAACACGGCTGTATTGTCATGAAATTTGGTGGGAACCCATATGTAGTCGTCCAACATAAAATATGTTGCGAATAAACCAGGTACTGAGTAACAATACAATATACAGGAGGCAAAAATAAAATTATACACATTTTCTAGAGAACATACAATATTTTATAGTTGTGTTTCAATAAAATAAAAATAATAAAAATTCTAATATTTAAAAAAATTTAATTGAAATATTTTGGGTTAACCTAAGGCAACTTTGAAAATAAAGTTACCTGGTACTTTTCATTGAATATCAATAGTATACATTCAGACAATTGCCAAACTAAAAGAATATTACAAAGTGATAATTTTTGAAAGAGAAAAAAAAAACTGGGCATTTTATTACCTAGGGTTATCTTTGGTTCTCGGACAAGATAATGGTGTATGGTAGAAAAAACCTTATATAAGCCACTGTTCAAGATTGGGGAACGTTACATGTAGTATGGTATTATTTAAAATTTTAAATCAATGACAAATCATTATTTTTGGAAAATGATTTTGAGTAAAACTCAAATAATAATTTTAGTATCAACTAGTTGTTATCAAAAAATGAAAAATTTTAAGGAAAACAATTGTTGCAATATTCAAGTTTCAAAGAAAAAAGTTTTGGAGTTATTACAAGAATAATTCATGTCGATTTGAGAATATCCATAAAAATGCACTAATTCACTGTATTTTGACACATAAATGCAACCAACTAATACAAAAATGTTCATATAGCTAATGCTACTTATAAAGAAAAGACTATACAAATTTCAGATAATATAACCAAAATTATAGCTTGAGCCATCGATAGGATATGTAGGGTATAGATAATATATGTGGTGAAAGTATTGTCAAAGAAAATGTTTACCTGATTTATATGTTTTTAATTGAAAAATAGTACTAATTTAATCAAAATTATTTTTGTCAGAATCCTAACTTTAAACATGTATAAAAAAAATCCTTGCAAACAATTTTTGAAATTTTTTCAATAATTTAAACGTTCTATAAATAGTCTGAAAATGGTAAAATGTTTTCAAAACTTTTGTTATGTCAATACAAAGGTAATGTTGATATTTAGTGAAAATTTCAAGCACTTGGCACTATTATTTTTTGATTTATTACTAAATATCAAAAATAGAAATTATGAAAATCTTGTCTATATCAAAATTTACTGACATAACTTAATTTTTAGGTAGTTTTTCTGTATGGATGCAAAAACTATTGACAATAGAAAAAAATTATCTATCTTAAGTACCAACTAGATGAAATTTCTTGTCTAAAGAGTGGCTGTGTAACTTTTGGAGCATTATTGTTATCCAAACAAGTGATTAAAAACATAATAATAGAGAAAAAATAATAACATTATTGTAAAACTAATAAATTCTCAATTTAATTCATAATTTAAAAAAGTATTAAGGGTACTAAACACTAAGATAATGATATGATCTAGGTTTAAAAAAAATATAGAAATACAGTGATTTTTTTGTAAGCCCAATGAACTAAGTGGTTTATAAAGTTAAACTAGTGTTAAATTATTATTAAACAAAAATAATTAAGAAGGTAAAAAAAAAAAAAAAATATTTGGTTACTATTGTTAACAGTAAAAACTGTTAATTACACTATTTGTGAAGAAACTGGTAACAGAGAGAAATGTAAAAGCCAGTAGTAGCTTCTAATTAGCCATAAATAGGAAAAAACAGAAAAAATGAAAACTTACTTTGACCATAGCTAAGGCCCTTGAAAGTTTTTCACATTCAATCTTGTTTTCTTTTGAAGTTTTAATAAGCGGTTCAATAAGTAATGGATACTTGGTGAGCCGTTGAGTAACAAATAACACACACTCAGGAATACCCTTTTTTTTTAACAAAGGATTGGCCTGTGATAAACAGTCAAATTATTAAAATTATTTAATACATAGGTTTATTTTTTAAATTTACTAACCTGACAATGTTTAATGAAATTGAAAAATGCAGGATCTTTTTCTAATATTTTATAAACATCTAATGCATCTCTATGTCTAGAACAAAACTCGCCATAAGCACTTTTCAAACGTTGAGCATTTATGTTGGAAAACTGATCTAATAGTAGGTCTGCAATAGAGTCTACAATACCACCATTATTAAGAGCAGCTAAGCGTTGCTTTTCTTTTAGATTTTTTAAAAATCCAATATGTATTTCTGTAAGTTCTACTAATCTTGGAAACATTCGATAAACTTTATCACCCAATTGAAAATGTTTTTGCAAACCATCAACAAATACCTGTTTGAAATTACAATTTAAGAAGTTAATATAAATAAATTAAAGAAGAATTAAACAATAGTATTATAATAGTAACCGATTAATTTACTTTTTGCATGACTTTCAGAGTAAGGCAATGATGTTTTTCAGTTAAAACAAATTCATAAATATGTTCTTGGCGTTTTATTTCTTTATCTTTCAGTCTTTTCAAGACCTAAAAATATATAAATATTATGATACAAATTATATTAGATTAAGATAATTTGTATTAATAATTGTTATACTTCTTTGGTAACAGTAGGTGACCATGAATCAGATTGCTCTTCATGCAGTCCCAGAGAAGGATCTGTCTCTAAATCGTGAGCTGTTATATGATCTTAATATAAAAAAAAAAATTACCGTAGATGTTTAAAAAAAAATTATTTATTTACTAAAAATAATTTTAACTTAATTAAAAATGTAATACTCACTTTCATTAAGAAATTCAAATTGAACAAGGGAAACTTCATCAGAGTATCTAAGGAAAAAAATTATTTAAAATGATCAATACTATAGACAAAACAAAAAATTATAAATGTATATTGTACACTAAAATAAATAAAACAGATTATTATTTTAAAATATTAAATATTAGTTTTACTTACACAACTCCATCTTGAGGATGATAATGAGCATCTTCTTTATCTTCTGCATGACTAAAACAATATCAAACAATTTATTAAAAAAAAAACAATATTATGGTTCATTCAGATTAAATATTAGTTAATAATCACTTAGTAATAAATACAAATCCATATAAAATAACATTCACACAGATTATGAAGGAAAATTATAATAAAAAACTACAGAAAAAAAATAAATTTACACATATATTATATATTATATATATATATATATATAAACTAATTTATCCTGGACTTATTTTTCCATAATAAGAGAATACATAAAGCAATCACAATAGGTCAAAAGAACCAAACACAGCTCTAACATGTAGAATACTAAAATAGAAAATACAGTATCTTACAAAAACAAATTCATTTCAATTTTTTATATAAAAATTGTATTATCTTAAGCATGAACTATATGTATATAATAAATATATGTATATGTATAGTCATTTTAAAATTTAACCAGTTCATATGAAAGAATTTTTTTAGTTATACTTAGTATAAACATAAGAAATAACAGTAATCTCAACTTGAAATTAATGACTTAATAATAAACTGAATAATTAATTTTTTCTTAATACTATAACTAACAATTTTTAGCATGGCAATTTCAAGGGTTCTATCTTATATTATATTGAAATTTATAATTGATTTTCAGTATTATTTCCTTTAAAGTTAAGTAAATATATTGATGCACCTTTCCCATTAGATTAATGTAATATATTATATAAAAATTATATTGTCTCAAATAATTGAAAATAAAATATTAGTTTTTACAATAATAATAGTATTTATGTAAATTTGACATAAAAATCAAAAAATAGAAAATATTTCAGATGAAACTAAAAAATATTAGTACCTAACTACATAAATTTATTATTTTTACTCATAAATAAAATGATTATTGTTTAAGACACTTAGTTTCAATAAACTATTTTAAATTCTGTTAAAATTGTAAATTTATGATTGAGTTAATATTAAATAACTATTAAATATAAATTATGGCAAAGATATAGGATAATACAAAAAACACAAGGAAAACATACAGGCAATAGCATGAAATTAATATTTACTGAGAAAAAATTTAAATCAAGGTTCATATAAAACTATTTTTGAAAAATATGTAGGTACAAAAACTATCAAGTGAAAATTTATTGTAAGTGCGTTTTGTATATTAAAATATTTATTAATTTATCAATAAAAAAAATCTAGACTAGTTTAAAAATGATAAATATTTTGTGAGAAAGTATGTATTAAATAATTAAAATTATATCTTCAAATAATTTCTGAATAATTCACAGTGATACTATTAATTGAATAATATCATTAGTAATAATATTTTATTTTAGTCAAAATTTAATACAATATCATAAAATAAAATTTCCGAGCTTTTTAAATTATACTAGGTCATTCAGAACTAGTAGATGTAAGTAGTCCTTAGAAATTTAAAAGTTAAGTGATTTACATATTATTAAAAGTAAGAATAGTTTAAGATAGAACAAATAATAATTCTTATTATGCATTAAGTATTTATACTAAACTTCATCTTTCAACGTCACAAAATTATATTACTTATGGCAAAAAGTTTTAGGAAATTAGAGATGTACATACAGATAAAATCTTAAGCACCAGGTTCTTAAGGTTAGATATAACAATACAAAATTTAAATGATAAAATCAATATGGGATACCAAAAAACTAATTTGAGGTTTACAAGGTTACAGATGGGATTAAATGAAAACAAATTATAATGACTTTTAAAATTCCTTTAAATTAAACCAACCATTCAAAACACAATGAAATATAACCAAAAAAAAAAAAAAGTTTAAAATGCATAAAATAAATAAAACAATAAATAAAAATGGGTGCAACAAGTTAAAAGAGTAAATCACTATATTGTGTTGTGGGGGACACTTACTTTACACCTAATTTGTTTGCTACCACTTTCCAAGGCGAGTAAAACTGCACCATAAATTTCCTGAGAACGGATAGGTGAAAAAAAATTTATGCAAACAGAAATAATCAAGAGATATTTTTCTCATTATTATAATTACTATATCTACTATCTACACAAATTAATATTTTTAACAATTAGTTTTTATAAACGAGCATTAACTATTATATCAGTTATATTAATTAATGATTGTACTACTAAAATCATAAACATAGATTCAGAAGTCACCAAATCAATATAATCACAACATAATATATGTTTTTTCTTTAAGTTTCAAATAACAGGATTTAATATATACTATAAAAAAGCCATGCAAAAAATTAATTTGGTAATATTTAAAACAATTTAAATGTGATGACTCAAACAAATACACATATGCATACATACAAGATAAACTTGTTGTTTTTTTGTAATAAGAATTAAATGTAAAATCAAATTTAAATTTATAAAAATCTTTTTTTTTCTTTTAGTAAGTAATTAATTAGTTTTTTCAATCTTTGAGATGCATTTATTACAATAATAAATTAATACATAACTAGTTTAATTACAAGACTATCACACAAATCAAAATAATTATATGACTAACAAACACTATGAATTAAATTGAATTTTAGAAACACTATTTTTACGATATTGAATATAAACCATTTATTATTAATTAAATTTATAGAATTTTTCAGTAAAAGTAAGCAAGAAGTATCAAAAGACAGAAATTTTTGGTTTAGAAAAATACAGAATGAAACAATTGGATACATTTTACTGCCCAAAAATGTAATGTCATTTATATATACATATAAAGTATAATCCTATATTTTATCTATCATTTTTTTTTTTTAAATGGATGTATACCGCGTGTAACAACTTTATTAGATTTATACAATTTAGATTTTATTTTATTTTTTAAATAATTACTAATGACGATGTAATTTGTTTTTTCATAAGTTTTTATAATATGTTTTTTATAATGAAAAATGAAAAAACAAAGTTTTTTCAGTTTACATGCACTCAAAACATTTCAAATTATATGTTTCAGGGTATTTGAACACTATAACATAAAAATTAAAAAAGGGCATCACTAATAATGTAGTTAGACATAATATTTGTAATACTTAAAAAAATATAAATGTAAAAATAATAATAAAATGCATAATAATGTCTTGACAAAAAAACCAATACTTACAGAACTTAAAGTTTAAATATTTTAATTTTTACATAAATTATAACTATTTTGAACACAATACACTTAAAAATTAATATGCATGCCTTCTAAAGTTTGTTCAGCATTTCTTTACATGCATAATTTTACTTATCTACTGAATTTTTTATATTAGTAAGCAGACAATTTAAAAATTAAGCTATTGTTTTAATAAATATTAGATTATTGAAAAGACTAAAGAGAATTATTTAATAATAATTTTGGATTTATAATATTAAAAAGGTACATATATACCTGTTTGGTGATGAAGATTGATTAGTGTTGGTTTGTCGTTTTCCATATAACCTTTGTTGGAATGAAGACGATGAAAATCTCAAATTACTCTATTAAAAATAAATATAATTGAATATTACAAATTGAGTTAAATTTATTAGAAACAAAGTTACCTTTCCATATTTTTGTTTAACACATTCAGAAACTTGATCTTTGCATGAATTTTGGTGGACCGTAATTAAACAACCTAGAAATTTAGTTAGAAAAATTGAATACAATAATTTTGATTTATATAATGTTAACATACTTTCACAAGATAAGGCTGGTTTATTTTCTAAGGGCTTTGAACACCAGTCACAAGACTGTTCAAAATTACTGTATGGAGGAGATATCCAAGAATGAAGAATTTTTTTTGATTTATCTTTTTTCTTTCTAAAAAATAAACTTCCTCTTTTCCTTCTTTTTGCATTTTGATCTTCTGACATACTAGAACAAATCATTGTAGTTTATATAGTACAATTATTTACAAATATAAAAATTTGCGCTACTTAATTCTATATCTATATCAAATCAATATTGTGCCAAGTGCAAAAAAAAAAATAAAAAAGAAAAGAAAAGAATAAAACTCACTCAGAAAACAAATTGGAGAAGGGTATATTTGTATTATTAGAAGGGGTAATATAACAACGTTTCATTGTACTATCTACATCCAATGAATCTTCTTCAGTCTCACTGTCTTCTGTACCACTAGGACGACCTCTGTGGTGGGTAGGATTTTTGTATTTACTTCAATAAAAAATAAAAATAGTAATAACTATAAATTTTAAATAAAGCAATAATCGTGCAATTGGTGAAAAAAGTAACCCACAGTTATTATACTTTAAATAAATGTTAAATTAAAAAAAATGCTATCATGGTTTCAGAAGATTTTACCAGTTTGCTTATTTTATAATACAATGGGGTGTTAATACTCATTTAAGAGATTCATATAAAGTGAACTAAGATAACAATGATTTAAGGATCATTAATAGTAATTACAATACATAATACAATAATTAATATAATAAAAATTATACTTAATGAAAAAAGAAATGTTAATATAATACAACTTGATGAAAATAATCAATAATTAAATTTTATACTTTAAAACTTTCATTTACTTTTGTTTGAAATTTTTAAAACTGGAGTAAGCCACATTTCAAACATAAACTATGAAATTAAAAATTTTTACTTTAAAAAAATATATTTTTGAAATATGAATGAAAATAAATAAATAATGATTTTCTGAAACCATGATATTTACTTAAATAAAATAAAATGAAATAATACAACCTTATGATAAGAATAAATTTATAAGCAAATATTTTTAATATATGGACTGAAGCTAATATACATTTCTAAAAAAATAGTAATAAAATAAAAATTGTGAGCTACTTAACTAAGTCTAAAATACTAAATATATAGAAATAGTTTATACATTTAATAACTCACATTGGAACATTATTGACATCATTATTAATAACATTTTCTTTGTTCAAAATGTCATGTGAACCCATAATAGATGGTGTGGAAACAGACTTTTGTAAAGGAAGTCTAGCTTGTAACAAACATGTTTCCACTGCTCGTTTGGTAATTATTTTATTAAAACCATTCTGGATGACACACAATAACAACATTAATATAAAAGTATAGTTCATATTAACAATTAATTTTATACTTGATAGTCAGCCTCATTAAGTGAGTGTGTAGAAGAGTTCCCACTAAATCTGCGACCAATTAAACCAACATTTTGACTTGATTTTTGACGGCGATACGAAGAATTATCAGTATTTAACAAATTTGCTGTGCTATCAGCAAATGGATCTTCATTTTCAGATTCCATACTACTTAAACTAGCACTAAAAATAAGACATTTTTATAACATTGATTTAAAATATGATTGTTTTATCATGAATACCTTTTTTGTCGATTTACTATTTGTAAATTGTGCATGTGACTTTTAGTCAAATCATCTAAAGCAGCCCAACTTCTTCTTCGCATTATTTCATTTTCTTTAGATTCAACACAATTTGTTACCATACTGAGCCAATTAAATGATTTTTCTACAAAAAAAATATAATAATAAATAAATAAATAAATATAAAAATATTAAATTGAATTTTAGTCACATTTTAAAATAAAAATAAAAAACATACTATGACCGACAAATCCACTTTTGTTTTTGCTAATTGAATCAAATGTTGAAGATAAATCTGTATGAGTAGGAGAAGAGTTAAGACTGGAAGTATCTAAGTCAGATTGACGAGGTTTGCTCAGTGAAGGACATGACGAACTTAATGAATTAGTTATTCCACAACAATTTATCACCTAAAATATTAAATTAACAAATTAATATAAGAAGTTAGAATATGTGAATAAATGTATATAAATAAATTACATTTGTCAACCCTAATGTGGCAGAATCACGCATTTGTTGTATGACTTCATGTATTTCATGTAGTTGTTGAATATTATCTTCTGCAAAAATATGTTATTAAATGTTTATTAAATATGAAAAAATTAAATTAAATAAAATAATAAATCATTTTTAATAATAATACCGAGGACTGGATAATTTCTTGTTGCTGAAGAATGAGGTGTTACGCTGATTGTAGGAACTAGAGTACTGCTAGGCATTGTTCTTAATACAAAATCTGTTGAATCAATATTATTTATATCATTTGTTGGTATATTCATCTGAGAATAATCTGTCACGATATCTTCTTCACTATCATCTAGTTCATCTCTTTCAAAATTGTCCATTACATGTCTTAATGTTAACTGAATCATAAACAAAAATTGAGAATAATGAATAACTAATATCTTTGCATACTATATAAGTCAAATTTTTAGGTGCTTAAAACTAAGAGTAAATAAAATAAAACACAGCGATGATAAATACTGAAAAAAATTACCAGATATTCTCTAGATAGAATTAGAGTTGTAAATAATCTTTTGTAAGCAATTATGACTTTTTTTTTATATTTTTATACTGCAATTTGAAATCGATTGGTGTTGTATACTATAAAATTTTTAATCAAATGAAATCTATGGAATCTATAATTATAATATTATTTAATTGAATTTTTACAGTATAAGCATATACAGAATGTCTGGAATAGAAATGGTGTTAAAAACATGCCTAGTTTTTCACAATTTTAAAAAATTTGTAGATTTTTACATTTTTTACAAATAGTAGTATACATAATATTATATTAACCAAAATAAATAATTGGTGAAAAATTTAAAGTTTAGTATTATTTTTTGAATTTTCTTTTCAAATTATGTACAAGAGTATAACCACAATACGTATATGTAGTTCAAAAAGGTTGTTATTTAATTTATCTATTTTTTGTTAGAAAATAAATAAAAAATTAGGTTTTATTATTATGACACAAAGCAATTAACTTTAAATATATTATTTATAACACTAATATACATTTGTACCTAATATTATAAAAATGTATTATGGTACATTATTAAAATTATTTTAAAATTACCCAATGAGCCTATGATCCTACTTTTTTCAATTATATTATTAACTTTATAGACACACACACACATACACATATACATAATTAATTTAAAAATGATATATAACACTATAAACAAAGAAAATCAAAGCAAACTAGGAATAATTACTTAAAAAATATTTAAATACTAATTAAAAATAATAATTTTGAAATAAATAAATAATTATTTGTTTTTTAAGTTTTATATCACAAATTATTGTCAAAATACATTTTAACAAATAAATTTATTAATAAGGTGCAATTTTATAAGTAAAATTACAAAAATTAATAGGTAGATTATCAAATTTAAGTAGGTAGTTCAAATGAAGGTATATTAAATGATATACGATAAGATTATATAGTGCTTACTGATGATGTTGTTTGATATCACTTTTAATTGATACCTTATTAGGTATACACATTTGTAACTTCATTAAGACAAAATTATAATACATGATTAACATATAATTGTATAATCAAAAACAGAACACTCAATATATACTTAGTGATGGATTATAGTTTAAGCTGGAACGAAAGATAATTGTACCTAACTTCAAAGTTTATGAAATTCAGGTCAAATGATTAAAAACTAAAAAAAATATACTGTTTAAATAAATATATGTCTTATAAGATAAAATTATAAGTGTAGATTTTTAGAATTATATTCAATATTTAGAATGTTCAAAAAAAAAAAAATAAATAATAATAATAATAAAAATGATAATATTATGTATATCAACTAATAGATTCAATTACTTGGGATGAATATAAATGAAAACTTTATAAATGTAACATTTTTAAATTAATTTATCTACCTTAATAGAATTACTAACACGGATTTCAGCATAAATGAATACCTATTTTAGAAAATTTTGAAAAAATCATAATTTACTTATATTTAAAGTAGGTATCTACTTAACTTTGAAATCGATTAATTTAAATACTAACTACTAATACATAATGTTTATCATTAAATAGGTTACCAAACCCTACAGGTTTTGTATACTTTAAAATAACATAATACATATAATGAAAATTCTTTAAAAATAAGTAGTATACAATACATTTGTTATAAAATGTATTAGGGACCTATATATACCCTTTTAAAATTTATTGACAAAAATATTGAAATTAATAGTTTTTAAATCAGTATAATAATTTACAAAAGTACCTACCTATAATGGCATATTTAACGGATAAATGATGTACTATGTTAAATCACCTGAATATGGTCATTGTATTTAAAGAAAGACTTAGTCATAAGTTAATACAGTTTAAACAATATTATTTTACAAGATGTAATTATTTCAATGCTACAAAGTTTTTTTTTATGAAAACCTAATCAGACATTCTGCTGTTGTAAATGAGTATATTTCCTGAATATTCCAATCTTTCTGTTATATCCTAGAAATTTCAAATATTGTGAAAACTCAATTTACTCTATTTCTAAAGAGGAAAAATAACACAATTAGAAATGTTTAAAGAATTCAAAAAGGGAAAATTGAATATTGTTGTCAACAATAACACATAATATGAAATTATTACTTGATAAAGTATGCCAACAACATTTCAATGCACATATTTAATCATCTTTTCTTTGTACTTAATTCAATAAGTTTTATAAGTAACCTCTAAAAATATTTACATGATCAGAATGAATTAAGATATATTTATTACTAATAAAGAAATAAATTATGGTTGATTTATCAAAATAATTTTCTTAAATTTAGGATATTCTGCAATACACTTCATTATTCAAATTTAAGCTGCTTTATTAACTTTAATAAACAACCCAATGATTTGAACTTTACCATGAATAGTGAATGTGGAAATAAAATATATATTGAACCCCTTCTACAAGTGTCTCTTGTAAACTATTAATTTTTTTTTAAGGTACAAACAAATTTCATATATATAGAAATTATTTAAAGTTGAGTACAAAACAGCCATATTCAATCTTGGACACAAAATATGACGTGTAAATGGTTAGAACTAGAAATACCTATAAGTAACTAATATATTAGGTTTTAGTAAGGACTGATAAAAGAGAAAATTTTAAATCTTTTTTTATTTTCAGGTAAATAAGACAAGGCAGAAATTATATTTAAGTTTAAAGTTAAACTAAATTAATATTATAATAAAAAAATACAAATATTTATGCTGAGTGAAACAGAATTTAATTATAAACATAGAACATTTGGTCTATTTTTTATACTATAGATACAAATTCTATATCACTACAATTTTAAGAACTCAACCCGGAATCAAAAGCATAATTATGTATAACATTTATACTTATTACAACTTGCCTCCATCATCACAAAGTTTAGTTTTTAGTAAAATCGTAGATTTTTTTTAAGAAACGGAATTTAGTTCAAGACCTACATTTACATAATAGGTGTGTTGGATGATCCTGGAAGGTCTAGGTTATCGACTCCAATACTAAATGGACTAAATAATAAATGAACACACATAGAATAAACAAATAGACTTTACCTGTTATTCGGTGAAAATCATCATTGTTCAGTTAATTTCCAGATAAAACCATAACACAAATAATTACGTTTTCCATTCAATAATTGTGATGACAGACTGCCATTTTGATACTTTATGTTCATGACAATGAAAATAGGAACGAAATTGTTGTTAAAAAAAATAGAAATACCTAACAAACTGACGTCAGCAACGTTTGATAACAAAAATTGATAACAATGATAACGTGGTATTTTTAACACAGAATATAATAATTTTTTTTAATTTTGTTTTTAATTTTTTCACATCACATAACCATTGTATCTATTTATTTTATAATAATGAAATAAGTACAATAATTAATTTTTTATAATTTGATTTACATAATTTCTAAAAATGTATCATATTTCAAAATGTAGTGCACAATTATTGAGAAAAAATCTTGTAAGTTGAATATAAGACACAACTTCCAAATGTATATTTCCTTGATAAAAGATGATAGAAGAACAAAATTAAATAATTATTCTTTTCAACTGTATAGTTTGCTATAAGAAAATATGCAGATAATCCTGATGTAGCAACTCTAAAAGGTGGTGAAAATATTTTACATCTATCATTACAAAAAAAATTTCCTCAAGCTAAAGAAATTAAAATTAAAGATATTTCAGGTAAAAATGTAATATAATTATTATGTTTAAAACATGTTTTTGTACATACCAAAAATAACATTTAAGCATCAGAAGTTAATAGGAATATTGCTATTCTGATAAATATTATTGAATCAGTCATTGATGTTGATGGCACTATTAACATAATATCCTCCAGCAAAACTTTTGTATAGGGTGATCAAACTATTGATCCTTGGATAATCAGCTCTCACATAAAAATTAATGAATGCTTCCTGTAATAATTTTTAACATATATGATAATGGTTATCAATTTTATGGTGAATTATTTAGCATAATTCTTTAAAACATATTTTTGAAGCATAAATTGTATAATATGCAATATTATATTAATATTGAAATTTGCTTTGAATAATAACTTAAATTATAAGTCATTAGTATTATTAATTCTAGATTAGTTTATGTTTTAAAATATAATTTAGTCTATAAGTATTTGAACAGTTATTTTTTTTTTAAATTTAATATTAAAAAGAGTTTAGAAAAGTTAGTCCCAGAAAAAAAAAGTAAATAATTAATAGATATAATGTATAAAATATATATACAGTAAATAAATTATATTGTTCAATAAATAAAAGAATATGGTCAATATCTTATTAAAGTGAAAATATTTATATTTTCAATATATATAGTAAAAAGTCATAATAAATAGAATAAACTTAAAGGCTTTAAAAGTTAAAAATAATTTAATCTCACCTTTTTCTTATATTTTACCTTATGTATGTTAATTTGCATATTAATTACACTTAAGTACATTTTGTAAGTTTTTATTTGATATTAGTTTGTTTTAGCTTTTTTTCTAATACTTAAATCTCCTTCAGTATTTAAAATCAACTGTGCTTTGTCCACAAAAATTGTCTTCATTTTTATGATTAAATTCCATACAGTTGAATGTGTATTTTCACATTACATTTTCTCTTTAGTTACATTGTTTGGTGATCTCTACTAAAACAGTTAAATGAACATTCTATGAGAAGGTGAAAATATAAGTACGGTTTTTCTAAGTACAAGTTCTACTATATAAGAATGAATATTTCAATACTTTTTTTTATAACAATTTTTTCACCTAATACTATTTGTAGAACTTCTTTTTGCAGAACTATCAACAGTATACAATTAAATTGAATTTTTCTACATCCCTTTTTTTTCATTTTATTTGTCAGTTTCTTAAAATAATTTTAAAAGCGTTTAAATTTTTTTTTTTTTTTTGTAGCAGATTTAAAAAAAAATTGTATAGTAAAATATTTTTAAATAAAATAAATAATGTAAGTAAGTTAATTACATTTTGAACTCTCTTCAAAAACTACATTTTTGTAAAAATAAGTTTGTAAGTTTATCTCAACCTCTTAATTAATTGTTAGGTAACTAAATACTTAATTACTGTTAATTTAACTAAACATTTCTTTTTTTAAGCTTAATACATATTTTTAACTGAATTCATGAATTATCAATAATTAATTGTATATTTTTAATGGTTATACAAATTTATAGGTGGTTGTGGTGCAATTTTTGAAGTATATATTTCATCGATGGAATTTAAGGGAATGAGTGTGGTAAAACAACATCAACTTATTAATGAGGTATATAGTATATTGCTCTTGTTTATTCATAACTAATTATATTGATTTCATTTTTCAATTAAAAGTGTATTGTACTTTTACTGAAATTAATTATTTGTTAATTATAAACATAAGTACCTACTTATTATCATTTTATATTTAAAAATATTTAAATCAATATTTTATATTAAACCTTGAAAGTTAAGTACAGTAGAACTCCGATTATCCGGACTAATTAATGTCAAGGGCGGTCCGGATAAGCAAATATCCGGATGATTGACTTATGATATATCAAAAGTTATATAATTGTATGAATATATTGAATGCACGTATTTTATTATTAAGATATAATATATGTAATATAATTTAAAATTCTTAATCATAAATGTAAATAATTGTATTATATATTTAACTGAAATAAAATAAGCCTAATTAATTATAATATGTGACATATTTTAGAACCTAAAAAAAGCTGACTTGGCACATCATTTATTTTGTTTTGAAAAACAATGATATTTTAGTTTGCTTCATAGTTGACTTTCTCTTTAGAGCAGCCACGTCTCTCAATTGTTTCTCGTCTGGTTAATTGGACGTCCGTATGATTGGCGTGCGGATAATCGGAGTTCTACTGTAAATAAACTAAACTTTAGTTGATGCATTAAGTCTTATTTTCCCCTGGTTTATTGGTGTACTTGAAAAATGAAAATTTAGTACCATGTAAAAGGAGGTCCGTAGCTAAGTCCTTCATGGTATTTACCTTGAATTTTTCTATTATTGAAAATATTTATTTTATTTTTAGATTTAAATTGAGACAGATAATATTTTTTATTTACCTCGATAGAATAAAAATAGTTGTGAGAAAATTTGTGAAAATATAATTTGTTTATAATTATAATTTTTGAAAATTAAATGGTATTTTTCTCATTTGATTTACTTGTGTCTTATAATTTTCCATAGAACTAATAATTTATTGAAGATTCTTTAAATATTTAAGTATTAATTTTACAATTTTCATCCATGTGTATTATATTAAAATATATATTTTAATACATTAATAAATTAAAATATAAATTGAGTGATAATTTTTAAAACCTATATTTATTTTATTTGTTTTAGGTTTTAAAGGAAGAAATAAAATTAATGCATGGAATACGAATACATACTGAAATACCAGTTGAAAATAATAATTAGTGAAAAAAATTTTAGATTATAAACATAAATAGTTTATGATTAGAATTGTATTTATAATGGATTACATATTTATTATTTATAAATGTATAAATATATAATTTATTATTAACATTTGTCTTTGAAACATGTGTCATATTTTGCTTATTAATAGAGCTCAATCGTATTGTCTGAACACATTGCATAGTCTTATTAATTTACAAAAAATCTAACTAAATTTTTAACATTTATAGTTTTAAATATAGTAATTTGACCTCAAAGTTTAACCTTCAAATTTTACTTTTCTAATACATATTTTAAAATGTTTTGAAAAATCTGTAAAATGTATCAAAAGTACCACTAAGTATTTAAAACTTTAAAAGAGCATTATCATAGTATAGTCCAATTTGAAAATATATCACTATGCCTATAGGTAATGTGTTTTTTATAGATATCTAATTAAAAGTTTACTATTAGGTATGTATAAACTCAAACATGATTGTTAAATGTTTTCTAATTTATTCTACCAAATCCAAGTAAAAAACTAGAAATATCATTATGATGTTTCCCTTTAATTTCCTAATGTGTTCAACTAGATAAGTGATGGATTGTTATTTAGGTAAGGCATTTTCAACCTGTGTATCGTATCTCCTAGGAGGCGTCATTGATTATTATTATCAAGGGAGCTGTGTATGCAGTAGAAAATAAAAACTGAACAAAAATTGTATTGCTGTAATTATCTTTTCCTCCACATTTAGTTTTTAATTCTATTAAAAAAAAAAAAAAAAAAATTAGTGCTAATATTATTACAAGTTTATTTTGCGATTAAACGCGGTGAGATTAAAAATTGTAATTTTTTAATTTTATTATTATCATTATTCGTTAAGGAGCTGTTTAAATTGTTTTAAAAATCAAAAGAACAGTGAGCCCAAAAGGTTGAAAACCTATGATTTAAATACAATCGGCTAGATTTGTAATTGTTTATTGAAAAGTTTTAATATTTTGTATCTTATTGTGCTATTGTTTTAACCTTTAACAATTTCTGCTTTTTGTATTTAGGACAAAATTGTGTCTAATACTACATTGGACAAATATTATTAGTATTTTATAATTGAAAATAATTATGTAATTTAACTTAATAAGTGTAAATAGTTCTTGGTATTTTACCTTTTTGTACAATTTAAAATTATTTAGCTACCCCCATTTACAATCAACCATGGTAACCGTCTTGCTTTTTTAAAGTAGATGATGATCTGATGCTCGTGGCTAAGTGTATAACTTTTGTGTATGAAGTAAAAAAGATTTGGTGAACCCAACAATGATTGTCTAATAACCACTTATTATGTGGTGAGAGGTGGTATATACTCTGAAGTCGTTATCTGTCTTTCAAATATAGTAAAGTTTGATGTCACTGTTTATAATTTTATACTTTATTTAGAGAGTTTTAAATTTTTTAGTTGGCTTTACCTATACTTTTTGTCCGAATTGAGCTAGGGTGTCTTAGTCACTTGTTTATATGAATATGCGAGATAAACTTGAATAAAAAATGAACATAGGTTTTTATTAATAATCCATTTAAACAATTTATTCAACTTATTATAAAAAAAAAAAAATGACCAAATATAAAATTCTGAGTTAGAATTTACTTACTAAATTTACTAGAAATAAAGATTTATCACAGATGAAATATATTGAATGTAGATATATGGCCAAAATATTATAAAATTCAAATAGAAATTAACAAAAATGTATAACCGAAAATTACATATTTACATTATTATTTATTATTTTTTTTATTAGTTGTGATGAGCTTTGAATATTCTCAGGGCATAGCGATGCAAATTTTTGGAACCTTTGATGTTTATGTAATGTGACAAATATACCAAGTATTATAAGTTAAAAAAAATGTTTTTACTATTTATTTTTGATACAACATTAATTGAATTTTCTAAATGGTGTGGAATGGATTATTTAGATTATACCTCTGGGCTTTGGCTTATGATTAAATTATGAGTAGGTAGGTAAGTTTAATCAAATGTTTTTAGAGGCTGCATATTGCAGTTACCGAACAATATATTTATAATTAGCCCACCCATGGGGTATGTTCTTGGCTTTTGCCTGATACCTCCTTTCACTGAGTTTAAATTACTTATTGTGATAAATAATTTATTGAAGATAACAGTCAATAAAACTTTTTGTCTTTAAGACCTACCTACCTTAACTTTAGGTTGGTATATTCATACTACAAATTTTAAATGATTGATTTTTCCTAACAATGTCTTAGTTAAGTAGGTACTTTATTATCATTATGAAATGAATAATTATTATACCTTTAGAAATAATCTTGATTGTTGTTGGACTTTATTATTACATTTTATTACAAGTTACTTGTATGAAAGGTACTCTAAAAAAGGATAACACCCAAACCTACTATCATTAAAGGAATTCAATAGGTAATCTCACAGCAATACAGCTGCTACTGACAATTTAGGTATAAAATCAGTATTGTATGCTATGATCAGAGCAATACAGAAAATTCAATAATTTTCACATTTTTTTATGGTACCTACCTACGTAACACTATTATTCTATATAGGTAGGTACCTACCCACAATCATCAAAGACAAATGATCTGAAACAAATGTCTATTCAAATGAATTGTCCATTATGTACCTTTACTATTCACTGGTACATATATTGGTCTACAAAGAGAGATGGGTGCCTAGTTACCTTACCGGAATGGATTTACACTCTTAAGGACTCAGGGCAAATAATATTTGAAATTCCACACTATATATGATCATCAGAACAGTTTCAAGTACACAAAATTTCTATAGGAATTTGTGCACCCGTTTTTAAGAATATTTTAGCAATTTTTTAACTCATAATGATCACTAAATTACCATTTTTTTTTTTTTTTTTTTTTTGGTTTAAATTGAATTAATTGAAATTGAAAATATTAAGTAGGTAGGTTCCCAAAACTATTGTGGTTTTAAAAATCTCCAGTTATATTTTGTTTGACGTAGCACTCTAATAATATACAGTAGTTATAATATATAACAACGTAATAATAAAAATGTAAAACAAAAATAATGTAACTAATGGCAATAGCAACCGAAGTTGTAAAATAAGATAAAAAAAAAAAAAAAAAAAAAAAAAAATTATAATGGTTAAAAATTGAGAACGCACCAATTAAATAAAAATGTATATCCTAATCATAACCTATTCATACATATCAGCATTCAACGTCATTAACATTAAACAAGTTTATTTACAGCTGTTTCCTGTATTATTCATTCTTATTTTCGTACACGACGAAACAAATTTATTTCGTCACGTTTTCGTATAACTTGAACATCGGTTCGTCATTTATCGACTATCACCCATAGTCATGTAGGATGTATATGAGACACTAAAAAAATTCCGAATTTACACCGTTTAAAAAATAGGTCAAGAATACGAAAGAATACGAATACCTTTTCAACACCAATCATGCTTGATGCGTCAGTATCATGGAGTAGAATGTTATTTTAATCACAGAATATAATAATAGTACCTAACTACTAACTTGGTAGGTATAAACTAGAGGTACAGTACCATTGTACAAAAAAGAAAAAGTCTATTTGGTATCTAAGTATATGTTAAGTTAAAAATTCATACTTGATTTTAAATTGTAGGTAATTCAAACAAATTGTTTTAGACACCATATATGTAAGTACGATTTATTATTTTTTCAATAAAAACGGGAAATTTAAATGAAGTTTATGTGTGAATTAATTTATTTAAATTGTATAATAATCGTACCGTTAGATATTCGAAGTAAAAATAGTAGATAATTAATTTTCACACTCTTACTATATCTAGAAATGACAAAAATGATTTTTTGTCATTTTTTTTAAATTATC
Organism: Therioaphis trifolii; assembly: GCA_027580255.1. Lineage (NCBI taxonomy): Eukaryota > Metazoa > Arthropoda > Insecta > Hemiptera > Aphididae > Therioaphis > Therioaphis trifolii. The sequence continues at coordinate 86,725,752 of CM050404.1, forward strand.
GAATTCAATTCAAAGTAGTTGAACGCGGCCCTGAACCTCATTACCTAAGTCTCAAATTAGCTCTTCTGTTTTATTTTGAACTGATAGTAACTATTAATATAGCATGCATACCATAATAATTATTGTTTGATTAATCGTAAGATAGGAACGTGTTCTTCTATTTGCGTTCATAATAAAAATATTTAGTGACACAGATAAAAAATGTTTACTGTTTTAAGACTGTAGAATTCTGACTGATGTCATAAGATTAACCACGATATTATTAACACATAGGTAGATAAAGATTAAATGAGAAAATACTTACCATAAAATAAAAATGTAATTTTGTATTCTTGATAAATTCCTTACCTACCTACACAATTTCATTAAATAGATTAGGTATAACTGAATAAGTAGATACCTATAATAATTTATTATGACGTGGTATTATTACCTAATCAATCTGTTATGTTTGTAGGTAGTTGGAATGTATAAAATGTGGATACTCGTATTTACCTATAGCAGTATTTTTTATTGAAATCAATATCCAACCACATTGGAAAATTAGTCATTTCAATCAGTTACATAAAGATTCGTTTTGAAAAAAAAAATGTATTTAGTATTTATAATAAATATACCTAATACTCACTTATGTATAATGACTTCTATAAAAAAAAAATACGAAAATGAAATGTACCTATAATAGTTGAAAGGGAGAACCTTAAAACCGCCTAAACTGTTTAGGCTAGCTCCTAGGGCGCACATTTTTAAGGCGACAACAAAATTCTATTAATAATTTGTGTATAACTTAGCACAAAATAAAATTAACGTTGAAACATTATTTTCTTAAATTTAATATTCAAATACGAATAATTTTATTGATACGAATATGAATATTCATTTAAAAATGATTTAAATTTATTACACATTACCTGATGAATAAATTTAGTGATACTTTTATGATTTTCATTTGTCTACTCTAATAGGTAGTCATTTTTAGGAAATTAGGCGTGAAACTTTTTACTGATCACTTGAACTAGAGTTTTAATATCAGTGAAGTACCTACTGCAATGAACTACGGCAGCTGTCGGTAAACATGAAAAAAGGAATAAAATTGTTCATTAAAATTGGTGCAGTGGTGTATTTTCAATTTTTTCCTGGGGGAAGGGTCCAAAATATATTTTTTATATGCTGAGTAAGCCTTTTCACCATTATCGCTGAATTATAAATTATAACATAATATAAATACATAATAATATAGGTAGTAAATGAATATTATCTTCCTCTATTCTTAAATAATAAGTCATTTATGACTTCTAAATGCAATTTCATAATATATTTTGTATTTGAGTCTGGAATCTTGTAAATATAATTATTATGTTATTATATAGTACATTGCATTTGAGACGTAAATTTAATTTTTTCTTCTGGGCGGGGGGAAATCGAGACCCGGGACCCTCCCCCATAAAGACGCCACTGAATTGGTGTATGTCTTTTTTCTGGTATTTTAAAAAGCAGTTTCATAAAATGATAAAAATATGTTACAGTTATTTTAGTTAATACTAATTATTTTAATGTGAATTATATTTTGCATTTTTTCAATGATTTTTAAAACAGTTTCAAGTTTCACTGCATTTTTTACAGTGAACGTGTATTATTTTACAAAATTGTTTAAGAATTTTTCTATCAGTAGATATATTTTGACGTTATCTATAACGTCAAGTATGTATTAAATATTCTAAAAATAATTATTTTAAAATATATTTATTACTATCAATTTTTTCATGACATTTTTAGATTGTGACAAGTACATTTTTAAACATATTTATACTTTATAGTGCATCGTTTAAGACTTTGTTTGCATTTTCATATTTTTTTTTTTTAGATTTTTGAAAGTATTCAAATCTCAGCCATATTTATCACTTCTAGGAGTAAAATTTCAATGCACAAAATTGGGCAGCAAATTTATTACCTATGTAGCCTATGGTAGTAGCTTGATAAACGCTTATCGAGAGACAATTGTCTCAGAATTTTGGAGAGTTTAGAGGTGAGTGTTTAACTTATATTTTAAACAATAATAATATATTTCAATTATTACAATATTTACTAGAATAATAAAAAAATATTTTAAGTTCATCTATGCTACTAGCGTTTGGTACAACTGAATACTGATAATAGAATCAATATCTTGTAATCAGTGACAGTATCTAATAATTAATAAAAATGTACCTATACGTATGTATATTATATATATTGCATATTATAGTACATTATAACCGGCTCACGAAACTATTGATCTTCTAAATATTTCTCCTGATATACCTACATAATATAAATTATCAAGTTATTTTACCTTCTAGGTACTATTTTAAGACAAATATTGGTGTTATCTCAAATTTATTTTCTATAAATAATGTATATTCTTAAAAATTGTAGGTACCTAATTTTAAATTTGAATGTTTTAATGCTCATTTAGGGTACTGTCACACTACGACGGTTACACCGTACGGTTCAACCGTCGAAGTCAAAACCGTCCGGTTAGTAACTGTCACACTACGACGGTTACGCCGTACGGTTCTTCAAAACCCGTGTCACACAACAACGCTAATTTTGTCCATAAAGTGTTTTATAAATATCTGTAAAGATAATTTCTGGTCAGTAGATGCTCAGTAGTCAGTTCAGTTAAGACTGTGTTCTTGAAGTGACTTGTGTGCTGTTTAGTGTTGGAAATTAAAAAATATATTTTGTGTCTAAAACTCTAAACACTATACACAACTACTACTTCTGTGCTACTCAGAGATTTTAAACAATAACCTTTATAACAATTGTTTAAAATCTCAGGTGCAACAGGTTACAGGTATACAGAGTTATAACAAAAAACAAACTAACAAAAAAAATGATAAAGTCCACTACCGGACGGCTTTGCCGTTGCAGTGTGACACCACTGATAAGAAACAATGTGTTTACAAAACCGACGGCGTGGCGGCAGCGCCGTGAAACCGTGACACGCAACGGTTTCTAGAGTCGCCGTCCGTTCATCGACGGCGCTACCGTACAAATGAGACACGACACATTAAAACCTATGTGTTCTTGATGAACGGCAGAGACGTACGGTCACGCCGTACGGCGTAACCGTCGTAGTGTGACAGGGGCCTTAGTCAGACTCGACCGATAAAATGTATTATTATTACGTAATGATTGAATGAGATTAAACAAAGTTCATATTAAAAGAATGAACTGTTAAAAGTATATTATTTTAAAGATAATGTGCATAGGTATAAAAAAATAATGTTGGGAATGAGTTTTTGTTTGTTTAAAAGAGGGTTTTTTTGTGAGTAGGTGATCAACAAAAATTTATTATTGACAAAAATTACTTTTGAAGTAATGACGAAATCGCTAAAGTAGATTTAGTGAAAGTGTCATTTACGGTGAATTTCGCCGTTTTTGGTCCATTCTACGCTGTTTTTCCGCTGGCCTGGAAAAACTATTGAGATGAGAACTTGATGAAAAGTATCATCTAAGTATCTCTAAAGGTACCATCTACATAAAATTTCCTATCTATAGAGTTGCTGAATAAAACTTTTGACAAAGTTAAGTTGAGTAAAAGTGTCTCCAGAAAAAAAAAGATTAGATATCATTGTGAAACCGTTGATGCTTCACTTCACTCAGAAGCTAACACATGTAAGTTGGATTTTATGTGATTAGATCTAGCCATTTAGGTCATAATTAATTACTAAATTCAAATATAAGTTATAACTGCAGGATAAATGATGGAGCTGATCAGATTAAATATTTTTTGAATATTTTTATCGGTGGCTTAAGGTTAAACTAAAGGCTAAAAGCATAACGGAAAATAAAGTACAAACAGCTGTCAAACAACAAGCGTCAATAACAATTTAAGGAATTTTTTTTATGTTAGTTGGTACCTAGTAAATGGTACATACTATTAATTTTTACTATATTTTAAAATATATAGGTACAGTTACCTGTGCTTGTCTTATTTTTTGTATAAGTGTGACGTTATTATAAGTTGTTCGCCAAAAACCAATTTTTCTCTGCACTTTTCGATCATCTATTGTAAATAATTTTGCGTTTTCTTAAACGAAAAGATTTATTTTATACGTTGAATATAACACTGCATAAGTTAACACGGGTATTAGGTAAGGAATATTTTATCATTTTTAGGCTAAATATCGAGCTATTAAATTATTACATTTTTAAATAAATTATTACATTTTTGTATAATACATATTATACTTTATTTTTCAGAAAGTTGTAAGTATTTAATACAATTTTCAGCTTTATAATATAAGAGTTTCATTTCTTATTTACTCTAAGCCATGTTTTTTCATTAATGGCGAAGAATTCATATAGGTTTCAGAATTCGTTACTTTTTACACGCATTTAAAGTTAAAATTTCGATGAAACTGATTATTTGTACATTAACTAACCATTACATTTTCAATCCAAAACTTGAAAAATTCGAAGTTTGAGTAATTAATCTTCATTTTTTTCTTAACAAGAGATTCAAAACATTTTTTTATGCTGTTTTTTGAAGATTTTCTCGGTGAATTATGAATTATTTAATATTGCATTAAAATATGAACTATTTTTATACTGCATTTAAATATTTAATTACAGTTTATAATGACAGTTATGAAAATGAACTATTAATTCGATAATTTTTAGTTATCACGACTAGGCACTAAACATTTTTTGATGGTCATATTTGATTATTGTGATTATCCAATTATGCTGTTAATATTGGTGTTCTATTTGTATTGTGAAAACTGTGTGATCGTTTATTAAGTTCATAAATTCCGTCTACATTGACGAATTTTTTGAATTTTTTCATTCAAATTTATATATAAAGTTCAATATTCAAGATAATTGAAATGAAAATGTTTGCATAGTTCATGCTGAATATACTTGCATATACCTCTCATTAGGTATAATATAATCTGTTAAAACAAGTATGAAAGAAACTAATAGACGCACCTACCTGGCCGGCGATAACACTGGTTCTATTAAATTTATAAAGGTAGACATAATATTAAAAGTATATTAAAAAATAGTAACCGTCGCGCATAAAGGTTGATAATACAAATAAATATGGAGCATTAAATCTTTTTTAACTAAATTAAGTAATTTAAGTAATTAACAGTTATATAAACAAAGTGGCTCATAACTCAACTGGGCCATTGGAATATTTTTTGATATTGTGATCTCACTGATATTATTTAATTATTACAGATAAAAAAATCAATGATAATTTAAAATGAACAAATTTATAATATTAGTAATTAGAATGTTCATAGAAATATTTCTATAGACTATAGTATAGCAATCACACTCTTTGCCTTAGCCTTTTACATAATTGATACATCATACAACATAAAGCTGAGAATTATATAAGCATGCATATTACACACGTAACTTATATATCAATTAGTGTCTAATTAAATTATAATTTTATACACATTATAATATTAATTAGTCAAGTATACACAGATACAGTTAAACTAAAATTATTTTTCGTCTGGTTGATCGATGAATAAAACTCATACAAGTTTTATAATATCATAATAGTTCGAAAATGAGACAAAAAAATTGACATCGAGAATCTATTGGAATTTTTAGTATTTTTGAGGTTTGCCACCGACTAGGTCGGGTAGATTGCTGGAAACCTCGTTTTCATTCCGGGTCGTCACCACTCCACCGTCGTCTACTTGCCAATCACTCGTCCTCTTGGATTGTAATTTCTTAAGCATTTTACTAAGGGCTAGATACCATGCCACACCAAAGATGGTGCTAATACTGATTTCCACAAAATAACCATCCAGAATGGTGACACAATGACCTGCGTTGTTCTCCGTGCAATGCTGCAAAAATGTAACAGTTTAATGATATTGTTATTTCACATAATATAATTGATTAGACATGTGCTCATAAACGTTTAAAAATAAATACGTAAGTATAGGGAGACTAAGAAATAAAGGTTTTAAGATATTACCGAACATTCCTTGAAAAGATTCTAATTAAGGTGACTGACTTCCCACAGAGGTATATTTAAGAGTAGATTGAGGGTTAACCCCCAAACCCTCACAATTTATTTTTGCTAATGACAATATTATGCAATTTAAATAAAGCTAAATTAAATAAATTTTGATTTTAATTTCCTCCTTCTACAACAAATTTAATTCTGTATATACCACTGACTCTCAATATATTGAATACATTTTAATTCGACCGATAAATTAACGCTCGAAAAATGTCTAGTTAAATGGATTCCCAGGTACAAAAATAATATTCCTCGCCAGAGAATTCTTAAAGCAATTCAAACTTAATATCTAATAGGAAACTAATAGCGATTGACCAATTTAGACAATTCTAAATAGAGTTAAAACTGAGTAATGTATACATGTAATTATAAGTTGTGTACGTAAATCTACTTTACCAATATATGTATCAATAAGTAAATAAATGGGATATATTGGACCTATATCGGATCTATTTCGATAGTTATTAGATGTGCTAAACTCTTAAGATTTGATTGAAAAATTGAATTTAGATACTACGTAGTACGTGCATTATCAATTTGACAATTCAAAGCATATCACAGAGATAAAATGATTTCACACTATTTGGCAATGTTGAACTGAAAACATTTTCGGGATACGTGGTTTCTACGATTATTTTATAATGCAAACAGGTAATTTTGAATTGGTTCCGTGAAGCGTGTGAAAACGAGATTAAAAGGCGAGTTCCACGGTTGATTTTGACGCAGCCACGTTTTCGTATGGCCGAGATACCGATCAGCCACGTTACTCAAATGCCGGTTTAACAGGCACGAAGTATTTATTGAAAAAATTAAGGTAAAATTAGTTATATGGTTCATTTTTTGAACCTGTGACTGAACTCATCGAACTACGACGCATAACCACTGAAGCGTCATGGCATGTTTAACATCGCCACTCATACACTCCTATACTCGGGCCGACACCCTGGGTTGTGTGGACACGGAGAAAAACATGGCCGTGTCCAATATCACTTAGTAAAATTCATATTTTTTATTTTTTTTTTTTGTAAAAACACGGAGCGATTCTCCGAAACAAAATCGAGAGTTGACAAGGCTTTTCCTCGAGAGTTAGTTGAGACTATACGTTTGAACAAATGTTACCCCAAAATATTGGCTGTCTCGCGATTCTCCGGATCGTGAATTCGCCACACTGACCAAGGCGGTATTTTCGCGGTTTACGATTGTTCTTACGATAGGTACAATATACATATTTAATACGTGTACGTTTGAAAAATTATTGGCTGGTCGGGACAAGAGAGTTTTACTATTTTTACTTCAATTTCGGTTTTCGACCGGCATACGTTCGTCTCGTCCGTTGAACACTGTTTGATTGTCAACATGTTGAGCAGTGCGAGCGCCGCCATTCTGGCCACGCCCATACCTAAGTGCCAGATGGTGTTCAACAGTGACATGTATGTTCCGCCGATTCGAGGGTCACTGATCCGCAAGAAGAACGACTGCACGCCCAAATATATGATTATGGACAACACCTGATGGGGACATAAAAATAAAAATCGATAACCTTAAAATGGCTGAACGGGAAAAGCTGTGAGCTGACTACGATTGGGTCACGATGGTCATTATAAAAAATGTAAACAGATTGGGTTTGAAAAACTTCTGGTTTAATATGAGGATTTAAAAAACGGTTCGTTAAATTTCAAATCGTAGTTCTTTATTTAATTTGTCTATACGTGTTTTTTATCAGCTGTTTACACTAAATGATTACTTTGCACGTTTTAAATTTAATACCTGAGGACTGTATGGTTAATACTTAATATGTTTGATGTCATTAATAATTTTATGTTAACTGATAAATATGCTAGATAGCGTAAGGAACGTATGAGGCTGTCGATTTGGTAATATTTATGTAACTGTAATGGAGTCTATTGAAAATGTATACATATTATAAATATTTAATAATCAACAGGCATGTGAAGTACATTAAATATATATTTTTCACTATACATTTTGATTTTACTCTACAATTAAAAATTTTAAATATAAATCCCTTTAAAATCATATGAGTTTTTGGAATTATGTAGGGCATTTAATATTCGTGAATCATATTATATATTAAAAGCAAATACAGCAACATTGTAGTTTCAATATTTCCAAGTTCAATTTAACATTTGGCTGACGAATACTATTGTTGAACTTTTAACATAATGATAATAATAATAATAATAATAATAAAATTGATTCAGTTTTAAAACAAAATAACAACTAAAAGAATTCTTCATTCACGGCTTTTGGTGTAAAGCAACTATACTGTATATCAAAGAGTTTTATTTATTTTATTTTATTTTTGTTTGGATCACATGCTGATGCTTCTAAGTTCTAGTTGATACAAGAACATGACATTGTGTACTGAACGTGGTGGATTTGTGTGAATTTATTGATAACACTCGCACAAATTAATATTACCCTAGTTCTGAATAACTCAAAACGAGTACCCGTTTTGACATGAAGTTGAAAGGTAGGTGTACAAACAATGTTTTGCACATTGTGTGAAACGTGGGTTTAAATTTTATTATAATATTATACCTATACATATTGAGCATACATCTATCGCCAACCGGTGCGATGACGACGTGCGAGTGCATACCCCCGGACCTATGCTCGTAGTAACCCAGCTGAAAGTTTTCAGTGACATGATAATATAATGTTGTAACTGATATAGATTCTTACCAGTCGCATTATACGATGTATTTCGTAAATAGAGAAAAATATGAGTGATCCATTGTTGCCGGGGTAGCTGCTGACAAAATATGGAGTGTAGTAGACAAGCACTGCGGATACAAGTCCCATCACCAACCTAAAATAATGAAAAGACCATTATTATGGCATTATTTGTCATGAAATATTATTACAACAATTAATATTTTATTCAGTTTCACACATGAATTGTCCAATATTATACATGGCTAAGATTTGATGGCTTAGGTATTATTTTTTTAAAATTATTATCCTGCGAAAATCGCAGTTAAACATGATTTGTAATTGTCCATGTGTGACTATTGATTCAAATCGATCAAAGATTAACTGAATTCCAATTGATAAAGTTTTACAATAAAGTATGAGTGATTTCAAAGACGAATTGTTAGAGTTGATTTATTTTTTATGTTTAAATGTTATCTGAAATAATTGTCATGTAAATATAACCTTCATTATGTATATTGAGTAGGTATGCCACTAATTTGATTCTTATATTATTAATTCAATGTTGCATAGTAAGACGTTTGGCGTGTGAAATGTGAACATGTCTAGTATAGTTTATAATATAATACATACGGGTATGTTTGGTAATAAAGAAAGTCAGAAGATAAAAACTCGTTATAAATAATAGACTTTTGAGTTTAATAAGCGAAGTAATGTACACAATTTATTCGACTATTATTGTGTTTAAATATTTATCAAATATTCACACCAAGAAACGGTTCATACGTTACGTCATTTTATGATTTTAACATTGTTGTAAACGTGATGAGTTCTAAAATATCTTTTATATTTTTATGTCAATATTCAAATTAAATAACTTTGAAGCAATTTATTGAAATACATTTCTTGATTCACATTATATCCGTAATCTACTTCCTTATGCGTGTGATAAACATAAACAAACAAACAATAAACTTTTAAATATTTTCAAATAAAATCTTTTCGAGAAAGGCTGTAGCCATACTTATTTTTCGGAGAAATGGTGGTTGACTAAATTCACTCATTATTATTATTATCATTATTATTCACTCATTTTTTGTAAACTTTTTATGTAACATTAAAGTTTTGAAGACGTAGGTTGGTCAACCCTGATTTAGATGATTTAGATCAAAATTGGTTTTCAGTCGATTTAAAATATGTTTACAATGATTACCGATATGGTACAGTCTTATAAAACATTTTTAACGGCGTTGGCCCAGTAGCATATTTAGAAATAAGAATCGGGATAATAATCCTTATTGGAAATAACGACATGTCAACCAGAGCTATATCTTCTTTATGCACGCCGTATTCCATAAATTTTGGATTTGAAATTGTTGATCCCATGGATGAAAATGCGACCTTAATGAATTATAAAAACAACACCATTATAACTGTTGAAATATTATAGGTACTCAACGATATACCAATCGGTGAATAGATTTATAGTACACAACGTCCTTAAAACAATGGTTATTACCTCATATGCAAGCATAACTAAGGTGAACTTTTTTATTGTCTGTAGATTGATGATCTCCCAGAGCAGTTTATATGTTTGCGTGACATTCATTCGGATGAATTTATCTGAATTATCACATTTTTCCTTTTTGAATAATGCGATGGACAAGGATACGGCAATGAAAATGAAGCCCCAGAAGTATAAATATCCTTTGGAAACAAATCAACAATATTAAATAATTTATTATTAATTGTTAGATAATTCTTATATATTCGTGCATGTGATATTATTTATAAATGATCCTTGTTCAACTTATATTATAAAATGCTACACATGATTAATTTAAGGTACTTTTATAAATAGGTAATAACTAATAATAGATATTAGTAAGTAATATGTACGTTTGTACAAAAAAAATAATAAAATAAATTTAAAAAATCTATTGATTTTGATTTCATCTATTTCTATACTAGAGTATTTTTTATTACATAAGCTCTATTTTAGTAACCAAAATGTATTAAGTATGAAAAGTAAACATTTAAGAGCACAAGGAGTAAAAAGTTGAAAGAATTTTTATTTGGAGACTTATGAATTCGGTTTATACTCGTATATTAATATTATGAATCATCTGACAACAAAAGTTTCTTCAATTTAAAAACTACGATTTTTACATTTTTCAATAATTTTTTTCCACAATGTTAACTGTGCTATTGTTTGTTTCAATTTCTAAAGGTACAGTTTGTATAAAATATTCTCAAGCACATAAAAATATGTGCTCATGGAAAAAAAGGTTGTAAATATTGTTAGTAAGATAATCTTGTATTCAATAAAATATATTTTTTCACAAATGTTCAAATTATATTATCTAGCCATTTTTTGCATAAAAGTCAACCATTGTGATAATATACTATTGATTTACATGGAGGTGGGAAGATAACGATTGAACTAGGAACGAAGAGGTTTTGAAAAAGTATTTTTCAGTTCTTTGAACTCATAAAAAATAAATATTCGACTATTTATACTTATACGATTTTAAATGTACTATATAAACAGAAAATAGTATTTTAACATTTACAGCTTAGGTTAGATATTTTATTCTATGCCTACTGTTTTATAATTATTTATATGACACATTGGTACTTAGTCTATAGTATCTATCAATAAAAACTATGAACATTAGCACGACTTAAATGCTTATTAAAACTTAGGACTAATTTATAAATTTCATTAATTTGTATTACAAAAATAATCGATGATGAAATAATCAAATTTTAATAGGCGTTTTCATTTCCATAAAATTGAAGAACGTACTGACATTGCATATTGAACGTGAGTATTGAATAACATTAAGTTTATTTACCTTCCATTGAAATAATGCCACCTTTTTGAGATGTGAAACGCAGCCACCTGTTGCAAAAATCCTCAGACTCGAACAGTATAAATAACACGTACCCGAAAGCTAAGCCTAACGCTTGACCGGAAGTGTTACATGTTGAAGCATATCCAACGTTCTCTCTAAAAATTTATAAATTCCCAACATTTTTTAGCTGCAACGGTTGAATATTTGTTTTTTTTTTTAATTTTCCAACCTACTATCTACAACATGTATTACTACAAATATTAAGTTGATTAGGTGTATAATGTACATATCACAGGTTAATAGTATGCACATATAGTATGTTCATACTATGCACGTAGTTAGATGGGAAAAAAATAATTAAAATTTTGATTGATAACTTAATGTTGTATTACCGTCTCAACAGGGTCAGCGCCCATCCGTCGACTATAATGTCCTGAGTGGCAGCCAAAGAGTTCACGAAAAAGAAAACGGACGTCAACATAGTCATGTGAGGCGTGTCGTCCACCAACCAGTCATTGATATTCGATCCAATGAAGAAGTACGACAGCCCTGTGCCATGCAACATTCACATAGCTTAAACTTTTCAGAGAAAACCCATACAGATATTGCGTAATGCAATCATTTTTTCACTTACCTATCGAAATTTCCACTGGAATAAGCCACGATTTCCGTTTGCCTATTCTTCGAGAATACGCAGCATCTACCATTGGAGCCCATAATAGTTTTAGACTGTACGGCAAATCCACTGCGCTGAACTTTGCCTGTGTCATTGGGGTAAAAACAATTAAATAAATCTGATTATAAATTGAGTGCGTACGCTCGTCTATCTTCGCGTGCAGGGTTGGTGCAAAATTAAAAGGGGTACCAGAAACAGAGATAAAAAATACTGATGTAATTATTATTCTACAGTATAATATCGACGAAAAATATTTAAGACTTATTTTTATAAAATTAGATGAAACTTTCGAGATCTTTTAATTATTTGAAATTTTGTCCACCATTAAAAACGTTAAATTTAGTAAAAAATTGGTTCGTTCATTTTGTGTGGTCTTAAGATGTAAAATAGTTAAATATTTGATGACTCTAGAATATTATCAAAGTGTAATTGTAACAATATGATAATAGAAATTGTTAAATCTTTCATAAAAATAATCTATATAGGTTTTATAGCATAATAACTACAGTAAAAATTATAGACTATATTATAAAAGAATGGATTCTTTCAAGAAAAAAAGTTTTTTTTTGGTGTAGTTAGCCTGTGTTCTAATCGTGTCAAATGATACAGATTGTATGTTTTCTATGAAATTAAATATATATATATATATATATATATATATATATATATATATATATATATATATATATATATATATATATATATATATATGCATTAACACTATAAAATACTTCAAGTGACAAGCACTCAATATATTACAGTACCTATTTAAAAAGTAACTAGGAATACACATGAGAGGATTTCTGTAAAAATTGTACAACAATAAGTTTCGAATATTGACTTTTCTTTAAAACTTAAAATACTTATTATTACATCGAATTCAGCATGAATATAACAATTGTGATATTTAACTGGTAGAGGTTTTTTTTTTGGCATTAATCTGCTGTATTTAATTTAGTTTTTCATTAATTTTACTTATCATATACGTATATTATTCAACTAAATATATTTTTACATCCGAAATCTATACCAAAAATAGTGGAACTTGAGATCTCAGTTGTAAGCTATATACCTGTTGGACGTACGAGATCTTCCTGTTTTGCATGTACGTTCTAATGGCCACAGAAATCCCCAAGGGTATACCTTGCAACGTGCATAAGAGTATAAGCAAGGCCAAGTTAAATTTATCTCCTTTCAGATTAGGTTTGCCGACGCTCTGTTCCAATTTTTCATCACCATTCGTCCATTCTATATGGCCATCAATTTCAACATCTTTTTTGTTGTTTTCCGCCATTATCTCCAATCGATCCACAATGTGTTGTTCAATTAAAATCGTTTTCACTGACGTCCTTCGTATGGTCGACGATGAAGATTTATGGTCAGATCGGGTAATTTTATCGTTGATCGTTGTCGAGACGTATTCAACGGTCAATTGCCTTGGAGATTGTGGCATCCTAGAATAACTGCGTACGATTATTACATACTCAATAATATTATAAATGGCATGATGTATTTTATTTTTCAATTTATTGGTGTCAAGAAAAATGATCAATTAGATGACATCGCGCATTCGTATGTTTTTTTTATCGGCGTTTCATTGTGACGAGGTGTGAAAGTTTGCCTCTTTTATTTTAATTAAATTTAGATTATAATGAATATGAATTGATAAAGCGGATTTTATGTGTTTAAATTAAATTTGCCAATCAACGTTCGCTCTTCATCAAACTCGAGTAGGCACAGACCGTTTTGATGTTACATTTACATCGTTACAGGTTTATCATTATTCATACATGCCTATTAAAACCAAATACTAGTCAAATCATATAAATACCTAAAGGTTCATATGGCGGTCGCTTATATACGAGATCGTAGAAAAAAAGGTCAGAGAAACTTTTACATTATGTTGAAATTGAACATACAACCTTTAAGAAATATGAATACACATCAATATCCAATATCACATTATAAATAGTGTCAATTGTTTTTATTGGATACCTACATTTTTCAAAATTTCTAAACCAGAAAGAACGTTGATTTAACGATGATGAATTTCGTTCAAACACCATTTTTAAATACGTACCTGTCTATAAGATGATTAACATTTTGCTTAAAATATGTTTTAAATTATTGTATTAAATGCAGGTTTTATTATTTATAATATAAATTTTATATTCTAAAAAAGTTTGTTTTGTACACATTTTTTATAGTGTTTGAGGTAAAACGATAAGTTGAATTTGTTCGTTAAATGTTTAATCATTAATATTTAACATAAAATTAGTGAATTTTAAATATCTGATAAGACTTCAAGATTGTATTATATATGAATACAATAACTAAAAAAAGGATTTAAATGCACTTTGTATTTTTTCAATGGTTGGAGGGGTAAAATCGATTCATTTAAACTGCCGTTTAAGGCAAATTTAACCGTTATTACTTAGTTTTTCGACAGTTTTTCCTCATGCCTTAAAAAACTATCAAGAATAAAGAAACATGACTTACTCAAAGTACTAACTAGATACAATTGATCTTTAGAGATGATGAATAAACCTTTGAACAAATTTAAGTGTACCAAAAAGTATTTACAGAAAAAAAAACATCATTGTAAAACAAGTAGATTCTTCATTTTACCCAGAGTCTAAAAATATAGTGTTTTTATAACATCATTTGGTGTTATAGATTAAAGATGAAACGGAATTGATTATATTTTGATTAAATCAGACAGCCAGGTAAATAACATTTTCAAACGATAATTCATAAAATAATTCTGCATCCTGTCAGTTTTTTTTAAATTACAGTTAAAAATATAATTATTATTCGTCACGAGAAAGGCATTATAACATGTATATTTGTAATATTTACAACTTATGTAGTATAGTAACTAATAAGCCATTTTAGTAGAAAATCTATGTAATCGAATAATGATAACAAAAAAATTCGATATGTTTTGGATAACAGTTTCGAAGAAAAGAGATTTAAACTAAGTGTTTTAAATTTTAAATTACATCTTTGGCACAAAATTCTGGTGGCAGATGTGTGTATTGTTTTCATATTGAGATTTGAGTGAAGTAATTTATTAGAAATAAACCAAAGGAAACAAAAAAAAAAAAAATTTTTCTGTTTGAAACGAAGAATGTATTGGTTTTATAATGATGTATTTTTTTTTATGTAAATCATTACGTTTTCGGGTAGTACTAATAGTCCACACATTTCATTCAGTATCTCTATAGATCAAAAATTTCATCTAGTTGGAACTTAAAAAATATTTAATAAAATATTTCTCTATTCTCAATATTTTTTCCAATTGTTTAAAAAAACTACCTGACCATTGAGTAAAAATGATAAAATTTTGGTATAGAAGAGATTTTCATTAAATCTAGTTTTGATAAATAACCATAAATCTAAAAATAATTACGATAGATACTTATAATTTCCGCTTAAATTATTTTTCGACGTAAAACATCAGATTGCATTTTATTTTAATTTTTTAACATTTAAAATTTTTGGTATTAAGAACTTAAATTTGTTTACAAGCTTTTTTATAAATAGACTTAGCTATATTTACATTTTGATAGTAATCGGTTGAGTTAATTTTATTTTGTAAAAGTTGGAAATGTCTAATACGAAAAAAATAAATCATTTTACGGACATTTTCGAATTTACATGGATTATTCTTATTATTATTCCAGAACTTTTTTTTACTAGAAACTTGAACATTACATCAATTGCTCAGGTTATTTAATATTCATAAGGCTTTTCATTTTTTTGAAACCTTAACTAGTTGATTCTAAAATTAATAATTAGTACTTGAGTTTCGCTCAAAATGATTTTCCGAAAACAATGATTTATCATTAATTTCAAATTTGAAACAACACCAACTATAAAAATAACTACACTTAACGTTGGTCAATTTTAAAAGTGGCATATCGAAGGTTCTCTATAACTAACACCATTATCTTGTTTTAGTACTGATGAATACACATGGTGCGAAATATGTCCGGCTTTTTTTAACATTAAAATTGTATTATTTCTGTGAATTTAAAAATCATCGTTTTGTATTGTATTATTACATCTAATAATAATTAACTCATACAATGTCAATATTTATGGAATCATGTTCGTGAATGAGAAAAAAAAACGCTCAACGAATGTAAATAAATAGGCACCGCAGCCGTTCTGCAATTCACGTGGATTAATCAATTGATTTTTCATTCAATTAAATGAAACGATGGTCGCCCGGGGGGCAGAACCTCACTAAAACTTAAACCCAGTAATCGAATTATTTTGGTCATTTTCTTTCCAGTGGAAATATACACTTACATCTTTTTCAGTAGGGTAATTTAAAATTTGCTCTATCGCTGTTTCCGACAGCTTATTGATATTTTAAGTATCGAAAATCACAATTCACGCTCGTTGGTGAGCGTAGGTAGACACACGGCCGTTAAAACAACAGACATGTTCAACGGGCCGCTCCGAGTTTTCGTTTTGGACAGAAAAGTGATCTGCGGTCGAAACGCATGAATAAGTTTTTGGCCAGTTCCTATATACGAGTCGAGCACGTAAACAATGTGTTTGCCAAGTCCGGAGCGATTGTGGTAATGATTTATGACAAAACGCGAGATGTCTTTGGTGAGTTGCAAATAATGTTAAGGGGTTTTTTTGTCCTGTTCAGTGTTAATATAGGTCAAACCACGAGAGATTTCACAAATTACGAATATCCTCAAAATATAGTAACCTGCAATAGACCCTTCAGTGTTCAAAATAATATCATCGTTTCATTGTCTACCTGGAAATCGTTTAAAGCAGGGGTCTTCAACCCACGGCCCGCGAGCCACATGTGGCCCGTTTTGTCATTATTTGAGGCCCGCGATCACATTTGAAGTATGGCATGCATCTTTTCTATTTCGATAAAATTAAAACGGCCATGAGCCATCGATATTGAAAAAATTGGGAAAAGTGCGATAAAACAAATTAAATTACCTTTTAACATGTTATAAATGTTAGCTGTTTTAATGATATTAATAAAAGTTTGTAATTTGAAATTTAATCATGAAAACTGTAATAGTAAAACTGAATTTTAGTATAAAACATATGTTTTTACCACGGATGCGGCCCGTGAGATTTGTAGATAATAATGTATGGCCCTCTCATTAAAAAGATTGAAGACCCCGGGTTTAGATCATTTAATGCGTAATCGAGTGTGCCTGAAATTTTGTTAAAATACACTACTTTATTCAAAGAACACTCAAGAGCAAAAGGCATATTCTGAGATAGAGTACTACCGTTTTAAAATGTATTTATTTTATATAACATGAAATATTTAATTCTTATAAAAAGTATATACCAGTCCACTACATTATAAAAATATAAAAATTTGGAAACTGTTAATATAACTATGTTGTACATTTATTACTTTTCATTGGTGTAAGAATTCAATTTTATTGTTATCCGTCACGATTGTATAACGACATTAAATTATTTTTTTACCTTATTGAATAGTTAATTAAGTATATGATGTAAATGTAAATTTACTTTTAGTTTGCATATTGTTCTTTGCATCAGTATCTTTCCTTTATTAGTTTTTATGAGTATAAATTATAATAAATAAAAAAAAAAAAAAAAAACAGAGTAAAAAGTGGCTGTCACCGAAATTATACATTTTTTTTAACGATTCTCAACACGACAAATTTAGAAACCTATGACCTACTATACCTAATAATGACACTGAATATAAATAATTATTGTTTGCAGATCACTTGAATGCATTTTCTTAAAAATTCTCCGGATGTTCAAAATGTTGGTAATTCAGTTTTAATTTATTTTTATAGGCTGTGTAAATTGTTTTATAAGTAATTTAAAAATGATTATCTTCTACATTAATGTTTAAAGTTGTTATGAGAAATCAAGCGAAAATATAATAACGTTTTTACCATAAATTAAAAAGTGTTATTAGTTATTTATATAATTTTCAGCAAATAATATTGCCATCGAATATTCTTAATAGGTAATGACTACTATGTTCAGCGTACAGTCATAAATTAAATTTAAAATAAAATCGTAAAACTTTGTTTGGTTTGTTACACAACTAGTGCATTAATTTGTCTGGGGATTAATTTAAACATTGTTTCACTGTATTATTCATTGCTATAAGTAGTAATATTAAAATATGTACCATATCAAAATATAATGGTTATAAATAATAAATCTAATAAGGTGTCATACTGTTATGCAATGGTAAGTGGAAAAATACAATAGGGGATATGCGATTTTTTTTTGCAAAACTTAATATGAAAAAATATAGTTGATTTATTTCCATAAGGCTTACAATATTACTAATGTTATTGAAATAATGATTATCTGGTAAATACATCGTTATCGTTGAACATTTAGTTCGGAATTTATAGTAATGTGAAAATCATTAAGAATACCCGTCACCCAAATAACGGAAAGAAGCTGATAAATTGAGGATTTATGACACGCAGATATTTATTTGATTACATGATTTATGTGTAGAATATTCTATGTATGTAAAAAATATTGCATTAATTTAAATAGCACTATAAGAATACAATTTTATAATTTTTACCAATTCCCTACTTCTAGCGTATTATTCTTATGAATCTTACATACAATAACACATAATATAATGATAGACAATAATATACTACAGTATATTCTTTATTACGTCTTTTGCCTTTATTTGGGCTATGCTTATTTCTGTTTCATATGTTGATGAAATGATTAATACAGGTTTTGTGTAATTATCGAGAGTCGTAAATATTCTCTAGCAAACGAAATGATTGGCTTCGTCCATCATTATTTTTTTAACCAAATTGAACTTAACATTAGTACGTTCTTTAATAATCGACTTTTTTGCCCTAGCTATAATACATATTCGTCAACAGTGTCAATCAAAAATTAATTCTATGTGAATCAAATAAAAATGAAATTATTTCAGCGAGTATAATATTTTGATGGACAGACGTTCATATGCATTAAAAAAAAAAATAATAAAAAAATGTATGTATATATACATATACACATATAGATATATATAGATATAGATATATATATATATATATATATAAACCAACTAGAACTGAAATGAGTAAACCAAAAAACCTCATATACTTCTAAAGAAACTATTATAATAAAAACTCCAAAACCTTTATTAATTAAATAATATACTTTTTTATTATGTAAGATTCACAGTTTTCAATGGTATTTTATGAGCTGTAAAAATACTGAGATCACTCGAATATATTATACTATCTGCTTCAAAATCGTAGAGATTTTGTCATAATCGATTAGCTAAGTATATTGTATACAAAATTAAGTACTTGACACGGAAAAGCTCTTTGAGAGTCTTATTTCTCAACGTTTTACATTAAATTTGAATAAATTTAAAATTTATAGAAACCATTTAAAGTCGTCCTAAGTATTTATAGGTATAATATGTATAAACTCATATTTTAGATCCTATAGTTTGTAAATTGATATGTCACTGAATTTAATTGATGTTTTAAATAATTATGATAATTTAAAAATATCATTGAATATATGTTTTATCAAAGAGTAAATATCAATTTTTTAAAACTTGATATATTAATTTCAATAATAAATCTGTATTCATTTCTGTGACATTTATGAATTTAATTAATGACGTGCAATAATACGATAGATTTTTTTTCTCTGTATATTATTTATGAAAAATCTATATAATTTAACTATAATTAGCACATATTTAAAATATTAAAAAATAATGATCATTTTCGATGCAAACATTTACCCAAAAAATGGTTTACTTAGGTAACAGCTCTTAATTTTTGTAGTATTAATAGGTACTTACGTGGTACGGTTTTTGTCTAGTAGAAGTTACATTTTAACCATAAAAATGTTATGAGCAACGGTTGTGGTAGCTTAGATAAAGTAAATATAATTTAAAAAAACTAAAGCTCTATACTATTTAAAATAATACAAGAAAAAACAAGTAAATATTTTATATGATAAAATTAAAAATGGATCATTGTGAAACAAATCAAAACGATATTTCAGCAACTGGTTTTGATATTAACTGAAAAACCCACCACTATTAAAGTGTTGGAATTAGATACGTTAATATATAACAATTATATCCTTATCTAGACTTTACAAATTGCACATAATAAAATTTAATTTTTATTCAATTTATAAATGTTCAAAGGTTACGATTTTTTAATGAGTGAGCCGTTACTGTAATCATATTTTACTCTCATTAATTGGTTTTTCAAATCAAAATGTTTTTTTTATAGTGAGTGGTGTCATTAGAAAAAAATAATAATAATAAAATAAAATATCAACAAACAAAATAAAGAAATAAAAAATAATAACGAACACAATTTAACATAAACGAGGAGATTATTGTTATTCAAATTATATATTATAAAATGGGTTAAAACAACGGTAAGTGTCATCCAATTACAATAATATGACGTTAGAATGCTTGCAATACTTGTTAAGTGTTGTGATATAAAATTTTTTATGTATGGTATAGTTTTTTTTTTTTTTTTTTTTTTTTTTTTTGTAAATTAATGGAAGATATATTTTATATTTTTATAAGAAGATTAAGCAATTTATATAATTGTTAAACTAAAATTTTAAGATCAAGCACAATTTTTTTCCTATTGATTTATAGATTAAACATTATTTATTTTTTTATAAATAAGGAATTATATTATATTTCGTTACAAGTTCGGAGCAAAAACGATTATAATATTGCATTTTAACATATGATGATATTACTTCCTACAAGAAAACTATTCTTGCAGCTTAAAAATGTGTGATTGGAATAAATTAACATCAGGGCTCAGAATAATATTTAATACAATCTGGAAAATTTAAATTGTTTAATTTTTGTTGGTATCAAATACACATCACGGAGTTCGCCCAGACCGATCAAATATTATTTTATGCTCAATTCATACGCAGTCACAACATGATACGACTAATCGATTTTTGAAAATGTAATTAGTACTTTAAGATACTATTGATAAATATTAGATTTTATGAGAAGTTAATAATTAGTCATAGAATTAGGTATTACAATTTCCAATGACATATTTTAATTGCTATATTTATCAAGGGTCTTAAATGGAAAGAACAGTGTAATCATAATCAATGATAAACAAAAACAGTGGTTTATATTTATTTATTTAATTTTTTATGAGGACGATTTTATACAGAAAATTAAATGTATGTACTTTGAAGTACCAAAATAAAAAAAAATAAAAATTGGTTACATGTATTAAAACTTAGATATTATTTACAGACAAAATTAAGGTAACGATCTGTATATTGAAGGTAAAATGATTATTAGAGTTATGTTCTGTATATCTCATTTAGTCTTAGCAATTGTAAATAATTGTTCTTTACTCTGGCCTTTAAATATTGCTTTTACCTGGTAGCTACATAATAATGTTATGTATTTTATGTCTAAAACCGGCCCAGTAGATCGATAAAGCGTAGATGAAACAAATTGTCTATAAGATAACAAATGTAACACAGAATAGTTAACAGACTATTATTGTTTTATTTTAGATAATAATAATAATAATAATAATACATTAATTTTTTAGAGTTAAAATATTTAACGATAATGATAAAAATTAGAACAATAATCAAGTTTTGCGTCGAGAATATAACAATCGGTAAAGTATAGTGTATGGTATAGTATAAACATATATAATAATAATAATAATAATAATAATAATAATAATAATAATAATATTATATCATTATCTTATAGATAGTAATACGACAGATCTGCGCGGCACGATTACACCGCGGGAACGGCCAACCGAGGAACACGCAATTAGATGGTCCAGCGGGGAAGACGATTCCGTTTGATAAGTACAGATTGTTGCACACAATCGACGGGACGTAAGTAAAATCTGAGATAAAGATAGGAATAATAAAAATAAGAATAATAGTAATAATAATATTTGTATCATTATTATTATGAATATCACGTTATCGTTAAATTAAATATAATAATAATACTTGCTTTAAGTTAAAAAAAAAAAAAAAAACGATGAGAAACGAAGAAAATATGTAAAAAATAACTGAAAATGTCGTCGTATAACCTATTCACAACGATGTACGTGGACATTAACGACACATGGCGATAACCGTGGAAGAGTTGTGTCGTAGAGAAATTTGAATTTGTGTATTTCACATCAGATTGTGTGTGTGTCTGGTGTGTGTGTGTGTGTGTGTGTGTGTGTGTGTGTGTGTGTGTGTGTGTGTGTGTGTGTGTGTGTGTGTGTGTGTGTGTGTTTGTGTGTGTGTATTTGTAGTACTGGGAGTGTGTAATGAGCGGGTACGCACTAAAAGCGCGTAGGGGTGGTATACGCACATGTCACGTTGTGTTCAGGTATTGAGGACGTGAAAACAAAAAATTGGCTTGGCCGTTGAATCGTCGTCGTCATCGTCCGCGAGAGACTAAATAGGGGCGGGTGCGAGAATGTGTTGATTTCGAAACTCGCGTTTAATCGATTTTGTAGCCCTAGTGTATATGGCAGCGTAACGGGGGCGGAACGTGTTATTATTATTATTTTACATACATATTATTATTACTCACGTGTTATGTATATGATACAATTATACTAATATAATCGTAACAGTTAATTAATACAATAATAATAATAATAATAATAATTATTATTATAAAACCGTACTCCTAGTGTACGTCATACAGTACTATAATATATATTTTTATATGATAATAAAATACAAATAGAAACAAATCGATATCACAATAGGTACACTTATAAGTAAGAATCATTATTTCAAATCGTTTTAATTGACAGATAAATAGTGGTCAAAATGCTGATGATAGTAAATATTATATATATATATATATATATATATATATATATATATATATATATATATATATATATAATATATATACAATATATGTATTCATATTGAATGTATGTTTATATAAATATACATGCATACACAAAATATATTTTATTATATAATAGTCGAATAGTGCAGCTTTTAAAAAAGGTTTAAGGCTCGCTTAACGTATAGAACATATACTTCTACGTAGAAAGTACAAGAGTAGCGTTATAAAAAATAAGTTTTTTTAAATATATTTCCTATTAATATGGTTTCTATATATCTATAATATAAATTCATGCCTGGCGCAGCATTGAGAAATTCGCCGTAAATGTGAAATATTTGGGATATTCTACGGACAGAACGTTCGCGGGAAGTTTTTCTCACCATTGATTTTTTTGCCACAATACCTCCCGCATATAATACGTCTGCTCGACTGGAATTATTTTCTAAAAAAATGTATATATCAAAATTCTTCCTTGGATAAACTGAACTGAATATTTAAGACGATTAGTGAAAACACTAGATAAGTTTAGTGCGAAGGCATTGGGATTTCGACGGAAAAAATGTATTTTCATTCAAGCGTGTACTAGCCCTGTTTTAGATAACAACGTTCTTAAGAAAATTATTGAACTTAAATTAATTTAATGGATATACTAAATTATAAGAAAACAAAAATACGAGAAAAAAAATCTACCGTCATTATAATATAAATATTAACTAGTATACATTGTCGGTCGTCCGTGTTTCTAATTGAGCGACAGACAACGCATATTATATAGTTATGTGTGTCTATTATAACTGCCAACAGACGCTATAATGACTAAAATTTACTATAAATAGGCATTAAAACTTAATGTAAAAAAATTTAATCACTGCTATTATAAACAAAAGTCTTTTAAAATTTACAGTACAGTTCCCATGATGTAGTTAGTAGTTACGTACGTTATATACAACCAGTGTTATGATTCAAAATTATGCAACGTTATTTTTTTGAACACGGTCGTGTATACATGTATACAGTATAAATTGAATGTATTCACTAAAATAATGCACGTTATACGTTACCTATACATAAAATATAATGTTGGTTTGTTGGAGTCGTAGTGTACGGTAAAGTGTGCTAGTATGTTGTGGGCGGGGGAGAGGGAAGGGGCTGAAATATGTTTGTACCGTTGCAGAATAAACAATTCACGTAGCCTATCTCTAATCGTCTAATGCGTAGGTAATTCTATACGTGTGTATGGGTAAACGATATTAGGCGTACATATTATATAGAATATATTAATATAATATATACCTACATATGTATTGAAATATACACACTTTACTATATCAACGTGCGTAACGTCTCGTCTGTTTCGTTTAAGTACGGATAAAAATAAATTTAATTCAACTATGTATATGATGTATAGATCAATCTGTGATGTTGAAGTTGTAAATATGTAACTTAGTACACTCATATGATTTTTTTTGCTGTTTTTTCTCAATATATTTATATATAATTCAAGAATTAGAAAAAATAATTCTCTATACATCATATCATAATAAATCGTTATTAGTTTATATATATATATATATATATATATATATATATATATATATATATATTTATTGTATTAATGAATCATCTAAAGCGGTATCTATGCAAACAGTTTTATGTGTGTATACAATCACACACACACACACACACACACACACACACACACACACACACACACACACACACACACACACACACACACACACACACACACACACACACACACACACACACACACACACACACACACACACACACACACACACACACACACACAGAGCCGGCGCTAGCTTTTGTGAGGCTCTGGGCGAAGTATACCACGAGGCCTTTTTTGCAAGAATAGCCTACCAATTATAGGCGTGTGTTAAGAACACGAAATCTTATTTTTTTTTTTTTGCTAATGGATTATATTACTATATTAAAAAAAAATACGATTATGGAGCCGCGAGGCCCCCAAAAAAGCGTGAGGCCCCGGGCAAGGGTCCTGCTCGCCCCCCCCCCCCATCGCACCGGCCCTGCGCACACACATATACTGGATGAAACTGTGCGAGCGTGAAGGTGCCTACATTGGAAAACGCATGTTTCTATCTAGTATGTGTATACACTGGCTAACGTAAGTTCATGGCGGAATAACAGAAAACAAAACGAGTAATAACCAAACGAAGAAAAATATTACCGTGTGCGTGCGTTCGTCACCAGAGCATAAGATAATGTATACAATTTCGCAGCTGCGAATACGAGGCTGACGTAGGTATATCGTATCAATGAACACGATTGGACGGTGGTGCTCGACATCAGACGACGACGGGACACGTGTCTTTGGGTATAATGCAGGATCGAAAATGTAGGGGAAATATAATAATGTAAAGAAGTCAAACCCTAACAATGCTGTTTTGGACGTCTCGAATGCACGATACGTTTGCCGAATTTAAATTGAAAAAAAACTTTTTGAGTAGGTTTGTGATTGCCGTACGTTCGTACATATCACATGTATGTATATTGTACAATGTACATGTATATACACATAATGCGTACGAGAAACCAATAAAACACATTCCCAAAAACGTGTACTAAATATTTTTTTTAGAATTTTCGCTTAAATTTTTCGTGCTCATGTAGTGAACACGTGGGTCCGTGCATGTGCCGACCGTCATTATAGGTACGGAAACACTGCGAGACACCTGTGTGTGCTAAACATTATCAATAATAATAATAATAATAATAATAATAATAATAATAATAATAATAATAATAATAATAATAATAATGATAATAATAATGAACGATAATAATATTAACATTGAATACCTATGTATGATAGCAATAATAATAATGTTAATAATAATAACTAGGAATCTAAGAATTTAACAACTTCAAAATCATTGTGGCATGGCCAGCCGCAAAATAAAATTTAAGATGGAAATCAAGAGGCGAACATTTTTGTATGAATTACGGTAATAATGCAATACAACATTAATGTAAACTCTACGTTATAGCTGATACTGAACGTTTCTACAATTATTTTTTGTGTTAGTGTAATTTATAAAATTTTCAATAATGATTTAATTTTGAAAATTTCGGTACACGCCTTTGGGGCCGAACCTCATTAATTCTATATGGCGTTCAGCCGCACCTTTAGAAAGAATTCGAAAAACTCGTACAAATAAAGGTTCAATGCAAAACACAATAAAGTTGAACATTCCAAATACACCGGACATGCAATTAATAAACGAGTACGTGAAAAACAAGGACGAGAGACATTTATTATTGACAACTTACGCATTAAAATTCATGTTTCTAGTGACTCTGACCGATCGATTGAACTTTATGTCAGGTATGAAAGACGTGCCTCCAATAATAAACAGTAACAAAGTTGAACGAGGGACGTTTTGAAATTGCTCAATGGAAAAAAAATGTACATCGCACATGATTATAATTTTTAAAACTTATTGATGTATCAGCGAACGTAATTCATTTGATAAAAATTATATTTTAACGTTGTAAAAAATAAAATTAAAATTGATTAAATGATATTTGGAGTTATTTCAGATGAGCTGATGGCTAACATTTTTATACCATTCTCAAGACTCTAGAGCATAGACAATCGAATCGAAAAATTGATTAAAGAAAATTTGTGCTCAGAAAATTTTGTCATTTCATTTTTTCTTGTTACAAAATAATATGAATACAGTATAATTATGATTTTATGACTACATAATATGTTATCATTGTTCTTTTTAATAAGTATAAAATGATGTGAAGTATTTCAAAGAATATCAAATAAATCAAACATAAAATAGAATCCTGTTGCATCGGCCAATGCGTTTATGTATCTAGTTTCAACCGTACAACGGTGTAGATATAAACAAGAAAACGTTATACTTTCTTTTTATATTGTAGACACGATCGGTTAAAACGGTAAAACGAATTCGATTCAAAATCGTTTTTCTGTTTTCCGAAAAATTCGGAAATGTAAGCTCGAAACATATAGGCCAACTACACCTACTATAAAAAAAAAGACGGAAACTTAGTTTTGCTAACCGTTTCACAATCCATCACATACCTATCTATCTACCTTTCATTTAATCTACGCCCGAATCGAACCGAACAAGTATACGTTTTGCGGATTTCGAACTAAATCAAATATCAATCAATCGCCTGTACGTTATTATAAATATCACGCGTTCATGCGTGTTCCACGATAAATCAATCGAACACAGACGTTCCCGAAGCAACGTATTATCAACACAGAATGTAGAGAGCTCTGCGATACCAGAATAAAAGGGTGTGAAAAATCGACCAGAAATTCGAATACACAGACATAAACATATAAATATATATATATTCTAATCCGAGTTTTTGACATCAAATAACCTATATTTATAGGAGAGAAAAATAAGCCATTTGTTTACAATTATCGTTGAACGATTTGTTTTTTTAAACGTCCGTAGTCATATTTACTCAATATCAATCTTTTTTTTTTTTTTTAATACAATTTTATAAGCGTGTTAATAATCGAGCTCTTAGGTACATTTCTGATGTCTTATTAAAACAAAACGTTTGAATAATATATATTACAAATGTTAATGGACCTATGTTTGAACTATGAACTAAGATCAGATGTCCAGTAAAATTAAAAATTGATAATCAAAATTATCATTGAGAAATTTTAATATATGTATTTATATATATTTTATGTTTTTGAAAAATTAGTAAATAATAAATCCATCTAATTATATACACATAACATCTAAAATTAAAAATATTTTCATTGTGAGCCATTCCAAATATTAAATCGTTTGTTTATGAAGAGTTTTAGATTACTCTTAAATTACGAGTAGAAGTCGTGTAAATTTTCCTATATCGAACTCCGTCGTAAAAATGTTTATTTTATATTCTATATAGTTTTCGATTTTACAATGAATTACCGCATGAGAGATAAAAATAATATTCTAGAAAAAAAAGTTCAATGTATTTCAATTTAACGAATTGAATATTCGATATAAAAATAATATAGGTAAACGATAAATCAGTCAAATGAGTAAAAGTATAAAAATTCAAAATTCATGAAATGAATCTTTTAGTCTTTTTGCAAAAAGAGATTCGTTTTGCACTCCTGGTTTTATTCTTCTGTAAAATAATTAATAGTTTCTATGCAGAGATAAATAAACGGACAAACGATGCTCGATCGATTGCCTCTTTCAACCAGATGCCAAATTCTGTTAAGTCTAGTATTATTACTTATGAACTTAATAAAAATACGGAAATAACAATATTGTATAATCATACGATTGTCGTTTAACTGGGAGCCAAATAATGAGTAAAAAACCAAAAAATAGAGCAAGAACGTAAGAATTACAAATATGTGAATACATTAGAGATTTTATCATTTTATCATACACATAATATACGGTAATTGAAGTACTTAAGAGTAGACATTTTTAATAGAAAAGAATGTTAACAATTTCCTTAATTCTTGAGATAAATCACGGGTAATAATAACGAACAGCCATTATGGTGTGAATATTTTTCAATAATAATAAACCTAATATTAGATTGTCATTGGAGTCAAATAGTAAAATCGGTTGTATCGTATTGTATTTAATAGTATGCAATTTAATCATTAAATATGTAACAGTGCATTAAAGTTAAAATGACTTAACGTTACGATAATACATCAATATAAATCTTAATGATAAAGTACTATTTACAACAAATACAGCAATGAATTTAATTCATTACAATTTTAAAAATAATTTGTGTTCAACATAATATTTTTTTTTTATTTTTTTTTTTTTACTCACCCAAGTGTTCAGTACTTACATGTTTTAGAATAATAATAATAATAATAATAATAATAATAGTAATAATAAAAAATTGATTTGAAAGATGAGTCACATCGAAACGATGACGTGCGCTACAGTGCTCAATTTAAATCATCGGAAAACGGGTGTACGGATTAATTTTCCGATTAAAACGAAAAGGTCGTTTTGTTCGTGAAATTTCAAATGTGTAACGCTTCGCAATCGCGCACCGTTTTATCCACGAATATAAAATGTATTCAAATGTCGTTCGAACACGTTTTTGCCCAGGGGGGCGTTCGACCCCGTCGTATTGGCTGGTATATACGTGAACGTTATTATTATTTGTTGCCTACCTACGTAACGTTATTGTTAAATTGTTGTTATTATTACGTGTTGCCAAATTCGTCGGGCTTAGGTGAAATATTATTTATTGTAATATATCACGTACAGGCTTGTATAAAATGTAATACTTATATAATAATCGTATTATTATTATTATTACTATTATCATCGTACGGGCGCGCGCAATGTCGAAAATATAATAATAAAAATGGATATATAATATTATTCGTCAATACCGTTGTTTTTATTCCAAAATTTATAGAAAATAATAATTCTGTGGCTGAAAAAAGCGGTGGCCACGCATGGCGTAAGGGTTTAGTTGTGGTATATAATATGTGTACAATGTACATATACCAATACATAGGTAAACATGTTTTACGACCTGACTCAATCTAAAACGATAATGTGAAAAAAGAAAAGAAACCGACTACGTAGTATACACACAAAGTCGGGGATGGACAGCGTTAGATACATTTGTTTTTCGTGCCAATCGTATCTCGGAACGTTTTTTTTTTTTTTTTTATTTACAGTACCTACCTAAGTTCACAGGTATTGATTTTATTACGCACTCAGTGTGTCTGGCGTATTTTATACGTTTTCGGAGATTTAAAGATACTGGGCGAAATGGTTTTTATATGATCCAAAAGCGAAAAAAAAAAATCGAAAAACCATGTTCTGAGAACGCACTTTTGCACCCTCTCGGTGCGCTCACTGTGATGTTATTTTTAACGTACACGGACGTGTGTGTAGCGGAAGCTTTACAGTCAGATCGTGCAAAGAAAATTCGTTACACGGTTGCTTACCACCATTTAAGCTAGATCTGTGAGTGTGTGAGCGGCGTACGAAATACGAACTTATAAATTCATTTCCTCCGAAATCCGAGTGAGAACTTTCGAGCACCGGTGTGCTCGGAAGAGGAAGTGGGCGGAAAATCTCTCCGAAAACTTATTTCAAGACGTCGTAGCGTTATCGGAACACGAAACGTCGGGGAAAAAAAGGTTATTATGTTTTAGCGCGAGGCGCATCGACCGAACGGAAAAAATCTACGGCGTCTCGGCCACGGATTTTCAACAACAAGCCACCTTGTCCCAGAGATACAAACGAACGTATCCATTACATCTTTTACGTGTAGACGTACCGACAGCGTGATGTGCTCCGTCCGTCTCGGAGTCGATTCATTGTGACTTATGACTGTAGACCTCTCACTCACGGACCTGCTCTCCTTACGTTTACACCGTGCCGAGACGGGCGGCGATTTTCGATTACAGACTTACTCCGATAGATACGGTACAAAAACTATTATTTAGATTTTTTTTTTTTTATGTATACATATTTTTTTTAATAATTAAAAAAAGCTTAATATTGGGTTATATGTATATAAGAGACGTGTGTAAAAAGATAACGACCAATCAAATGCCGCGGGCAGAACGGTTGTTTTTCCGAGAATAAAGAGGCCGGGGATCTCACGAAGACGTTTCGCCCCTCAAAAAAAGATAATTTTTTTTTTTTTGAGGGGAAGGGGTTCGAACCAAACGGATCTTCGTCCCGTGGATTTCTTCTGTGAAGTACGACAGGTTATTTACACGTTTCGAACAGCGCACGACAGCGACGAGCATCGGAGACGGACGGTGGGAGACGAGAGGGACACCGCTACGCGTGATCGCGGTGGCCGCCGCCGCCACCGCCGCCGGCGCAGTCGTCGTCGTCGTTGCTGTTGTTGCTGTACAGGATGACGCTGAAACGTCTCTGGGCCTTTTTGAACACGGACGTGACCGCGTTGCTGGCCATCGACGTCCACGTGGCCGGGCCACCGCCGCCGTCCGAGTACCGGTAGTGCGGCGCGTGATGGTGGCCGTCGGTCTCGTGGAACGACAGCCGGTCTCATGGATGGTGATGGTGGTGCTGCTGCGGCTGCGGCAGCGGGTGATGATGGTGCAGCTGGTGGTGCTGCTGGTGGTGGTGTTGCTGCTGCTGGTGCTGGTGCTGGTTCAGCGGCACCGGGTAGCCGTCCGGGTCCACGACCACGGACGAGGCGCCGTCGTCGTAGAACGGGCCGCCGCCGCCGCCGATCGGGCCCATGCTGCCGACAACGCCCGGGTGCTGTGGAGGCTGGTGGTGTGGGTCGTGGTCCCGATCGTCAGGCGCACAGCCCACACCGTCCACCGGGTCCAGCTCGTCCGAGTACGTGGTGCCCCGGCTCTGCGCCAGCGACATGCTCTTCTGGTAGCTGAATAGCTGTCGTTCCAGGCTGTAGTTCTCGGCCTGTAGAGCCGTTATTTCGCGCCTGTCGACATGTCAAAAACCGGCAGTTAAAGATACAGTGGTAATATAGACTATCGAAATATCGTCAAGTTATAACCTTGGCGGTAATGATATAACAATAACAATAACTGTTTAGTGAATTAAATTAAACATAAAACAACAATTTAAAAAAAAAAAGTTTGTCCTTCGTCCCTTCGGTCCTCGGACAAGATATTGGTGATGAATGTATTAAGTTTTAAAGAAATGATGACTCATTTCTTTAGTATAAAATGATTCTGAGCAAAGCTTCAGTGTTATATAATATATTATTATTTAAATACTGTTTACGTATTTTACGGTTATTTGTATAATTTTTGGTGAGTTATAATAATTTATTAAAGTGTGTATAAAAAAAAATCATGAGTCACGATTTTTTAATTTTTGTTAGGATAATTAGGTATATGAGTAAGGTCATATTAAATTTTCAGAACTTTTTGTCAAGTATTTAAAATTATATTACATAAAAACTTTCAAACAATTTGGTAAATTAAAAGTTCTATATTTAAGTCAAAAGTGCTATAATTGTTCTGAAAATGTTGTCCAATATAAAAAAGTATGTATTTGATATTAGATAAAATTTTCAAGTTTCTATCTTTAATACTTTTCGATTTATGACTAAATACCTAAAATCTGAACAGTGAAAATCTCGTTTACGGCGGATTTTTACCGATTTTACCGTTTTTACTCAGTTTTTCGATAGTTATTCTAGATTACTGGAAAAACTATGGAGATTTTGGAAAAATGACCTCTTTAAAGTACCATCTCAGTTCAATTTCGAATCTAAAAAGTTGCTGGACGAAACTTTTGGACAAGGATTTCTATACGAAAAAGTGTTTACAGAAAAAAAAAAAATAAATAAATAAATAAACATCATTGTAAAACCATAAGATCCTTCGCTTCACTCAAAATCTAAAATTATTTCAAACTCATTAGGTACGACCGTATTTTCTTACTGGTATATTTTTTCACTGATATAGGTAACTGATCTAAAATTTAGATAAGTATTCTCAGTAATGTACCGAAATCTAAATACTAAACTTAGGTCATATGTATTTATGTTTGAGAAATCCGTTTATGCCAATACCTATATTTATTATTTTTTATTTAAGAATACATTATATCATTTTATATTTACAGTCACTTTATCGAAAATGTCTAAAAAAAACAAAAAAATATGTACTTATGTTTGAAATATGCAATTGAAATCGTAAAATAAGTCCTTAAATTTGCCGAAGTCGTATGAAAAAATATGAAAAAATATGCGCAAAAATTTTCATATTTTCAATCAATATGTCAATGAAACAAATAATGGGTTCACTCAGCTATTACCCGATTAACCAGAGTAAAAATGTATATGCATACAAAGCCGCGTTCTTTTAATAATGTTATAATTAAATTTGATGGAAACGAAAACTTATCTCAGTGAATTACCGAATGACTTTCGGAAAGAAATAAAGGACGTGCTGGCAAAGTTAAGGACAATTTTAGGTAATATTAAATTACAGCTATGTAGAAAATCAGATATACAGAAAAAAATATTTTTACCTTGTTTAAAATTTTAATACGGGCAACAATTAAAACCCATACTTAATCGAAATTTTGAACACAGCAGTCCTATAACTTATTGTAGTTGTTCGATTTTTTAGTGCCATAAATGGTTTGATAACAGTTGTTAATTTGTTATAAGAAGTTAGAGATACAAAGAAAAATAATACACCAAAATGATGTGGCGTGGTGTTTTTGTTATTATTTTGAGTATTTTGACGCTTATTTTGATGTTCATAATATAAATTTGTGTGATTAAAGAAAACAAAAATCAAAATTAATGAAAATTTCTGAAAAATTTAAAATTATTTATTGTATACCATATGCATTATACACATATGTAAATACACGGGCCGGGACTGCAATATCATTAAAATATAATACCGTATCATTTTAGTTCATTTTGTAAAACGTTTTTAATGTTCACCGGAAACAAAGTATATAAATAATGTGTAGTGGAAAATTTAAACTAATGACTGAGTTTTCCTATATTTTATTTAAGTTTCTAAACAACATTATCTTTAACAGTGCGTTTAAGTTGGTCAATATAAAAGTTATGCTTCATTGACCTCCAAAGAGTTCAGTAGATAACATTATTACTTAAAGATTACTTTTTGTTTTTTTCATCGACCCAAAATCTTTAAAATATACTGTGTTGAGTAAATGTTTTTTTGAATATTATACGTGTCCTATGAAATCATAACGTTTTGTTTTAAATAGTTATTTGTCAGAGTTTCACCATAACTCCGTGAGTTAAAATCAATAATATATATTTTATTTAAATACTTAGAGTTAAATTTTGTCCATTGACTGTATACACATGTATTTTAAATGTTGACGATAATTATATTTGATATCTTGATATTAGTGTCGAGTAACAAAAACGGCAACTTTTTATTTTAAATTGTTCATGGCAGGATAATATCTAATACGTAATACTGTTCTGTGGCTTTGAGTATATACCATGAACAGTATTTTCGTGTTTAAATGGTTTTGATTTCCCGATTTTTAGATGTATAAGTATTACATATTATTACCTATTATTAATTAATTTAGTTATAATAAGTTTTTTTATGATAAAACAGGATGAGTATTATCATATTATTGTGAAAATAGTACAAAATAATATTATAATTAAATGTCACGTATAAAATCATTAAAATCACTTGAATCAAATGTTAACGCAAAAAATATGGGTAATTTATAAGATACAGTGAGAAATGAACGGAAAATATGTTAAGGAATCACCCTATATTTAATATATTTATGTATACACACACACACACACACACACACACACACACACACACACACACACACATATATATATATATATATATATATATATATATATATATATATATATATATATATACAGTGTGATCACGCTATTCGGTACCACTGAATATCTCAGCTGAGAGACCTTGTATTGAAATGGAGTTTTCGGGAGGTGATAGGGAGTACTTAAATACATATTTTCAGACCAATTGCAAATTTTTAGCTCTCTCGGTACGCGCATGCGCAATACAACTTACTTTTTTTTAAATGACAACCCACATATTTTTCAGCAGATTCGGGTAGAGTATTTTTTTTTAAACATTTATTGTATAAAAAGTTTTTTTCTATTTTCAAAACTGACCAAGTTAGAGTAAGTCAAAATTTGAATTTATGCGTAATTCGTGTACAATGATATTTTCATTTAAATAATAAAATAAGTGTGAAATAAATGTTTAATTTACTTTGTCTGTTTCCAAATAATAATTTTATATAACTGTTGGTCACTAGAATGAATATCTCGAGTATGTGATAATGTTTATTTAGTAAACTGATATAATTGGATTAAAATCTTAACTATTTTTATAGTTTAATTTTGTTTAATTTTAAAATAACTCTAATAACAATAAGATAAGCAGGTAATGTAATTATTATGGGTTTGATGAAAAATATTATTTTACTTTTATTCTGTAACTAGACTCGAACAAAGTGTGTGCGATATCCGTGTATGACTGGTTATTAAGTGCTTCAATAAATTATCATTTTTAAATATGAATAACGCTGAAAAAGTTGAGTTTGTTTTAATTTATGGTGAATGTCAACGTAATAAACGCCTGGCTGCTTTGACGTATGCTGAACGGTATCCAGAAAGATACCATCCACCTTCTAATTATGTTTTACGACTTTTAAAAGGGTTGCATCAGGAAGGAACATTTCCTGGCAGACAAATAAACCAGCAAAGGTGCAGAGAAAATATGTTAGATGACGATACAGAATTACAGGTACTAGCATACATAAGGGCTTATCCACGGTCGTCAATTAGGCTGTTGCTCGCGAAAGTGGAGTTTCATATGGTTATGTTCAAAAAATTCTAAAAAAACACAAAATGCGCCCATATGAAATCGATTATTAACATTTGCGTACCGGAGATTCTATCTGTCAATCTTCAGGACTTAAAAAACAAAATACAGGCAGCATGTGATATCTTAAGTGAAGACCAAATCAAGGCAGCAACATCGACTGAATTTTTGAAACGACTGGAATCATGTTTAGAACATGAAGGTGAAAACTTCGAACAATTCATAAGATAAATTTATTTAATCCTTTAATTTTTTATTATGACATTAATAATAATAATAATAATTATTATTATTATAACTACTTTGTTCTACATTTAGTTAATACAGTTGACGAAATATCATAGACTAAAAATAATGTATAATTATTTCACATTTATTTTATTATTTAAATGAAAATATCATTGTACACGAATTATGCATAAATTCAAATTTTGACTTACTCTAACTTGGTCAGTTTTGAAAATAGAAAAAAACTTTTTATACAATAAATGTTTAAAAAAAAATACTCTACCCGAATCTGCAGAAAGATATGTGGGTTGTCATTTAAAAAAAAGTAAGTTGTATTGCGCATGCGCGTACCGAGAGAGCAAAAAATTTGCAATTGGTCTGAAAATATGTATTTAAGTACTCCCTATCACCTCCCGAAAACCCCATTTCAATACAAGGTCACTCAACTGAGATATTCTGTGGTACCGAATAGCGTGATCACACTGTATATATATATATATATATATATATATACATTTGTAGTTATAATATATGAGACTTATACATAGCAGAAGTTACATTAAAAAGCGTTGAGAAATTGTTTTTTTCAAATTCAATTTTTACATAATAGTATTACTACTATCACGCAATATGTTATCTTCAAAAGTAAAAACATTCAAAATTTTTCGTTGACTTGTTAAAATTATATATAAAATGTAATATATGTTATATATAAACCAAGTATATAGTGCCTATTTATGTCACATAATAATGTAATTTAATTTTTGCACTTCTGTGAAATGTATAAAACGTGACTTACTGATATTTGAATAAACGTCTCGATTATATTGCGTGGGTGTGTATTATCATATACCTAAGTTGGTAATGCGTATACTTGAAAATTTCTCGTTTGTGCTCTCAGTTCATTATAATGAAAGGTATTTCAGTTGTACTCAAAATTGATCGAAACGGTGTGTGTCGTTCAAATTTAAGGTAAACGTTAAAATGGAAGTCAAAACGCGTGGACGCTAACGGGTTGTGCGCGGAAACGACCCGAACGATCTATATTAAGTATGTACATTATACATATATAAATATATATATATATATATATATATATATATTGTATGCTATATCAAAACGAATTGAGCCGAGGGACCACTTGGTATGACCAAGGACGAAAATATGAAACAGTTGTGTTCCTTATATTTGCCGCATAGGCAACTCAACGTATACCGCCTGTGAGTGGACAGAGTCGGCAACCTAATGTGCACGACGACGACTGCGACCAGGACGGAGGACGAAAACAATAATTAAACACGGAGAATAAGGAGATTGAATTTATACAAAGGAATGAGGAAGACGAGTTTAATTATGTGGGGGGGATGTCTCTGTGGTCGGATCGGTCTGGTGCAATGACCACAGAGCGCACAATAATCGGACAAAACTTACAATTAAACAATCAATTCACAACTTAAAGCTAAGGCAGGTAACGACGGTGATGTGGTAACGACAGTTGGCGGGAGATGGTAACTCGACGACCTGGGCGGCCTCACACACACCACGCTGGGTGCTGGCGGACTTACGCGTGGTGGGCCAGCGACTTGGTGGTTAGACGGAACGGCACGGCGATGATGATCAACCCGAGTGGCACACAGTGGACCACACGACGATGAAGACAAAGACACGACAAGGAAGGTGACACAGAACAATAATTATAGTAGAAAATATAACTCACGGACGCAGATTGGAATTGAATTTGGTATTTTATTGCTGGTAACTTTAAATTTATAATAACGAAAAAATGGTAACAATAATCAATGGCAAAGGTGTACGCCGCAATGGCGAATATAAGGATTACCTTTAAACACTGGATAAATTACAATATCGGTCGTTGCCGCAATGGCATACGGAGCCTATAATATTAAAAACAAAAAAAAACTGTGTTGCCTCAATGGCGAACGAGAGACGACAAAAAGAAAAAATATACGTAATATAATAATAATAATAATAATAATTAACAGAAAAAAGGGCGTTGGCCGTTTGTTTTCATTAAACAGATGATAATAATTCAAAGACATTAACGACAACGAGAATAAGACACATAACGATAATCAATGAACATATTAGTAATTATTTTGGTAGTTAATTAAAATTCACAATGAGGAAGAGGAATGTGGAAGCAGATAAGATGGGTCGCCGTCGCGCACATTTGCCTATCGCGCGAGTATGTAATTAAGAGTACGTGGTGGCGTAAACATCACCGCCCACTTTGAAGGAACTTCAACAGGAAGGCACTGGACACAATTTCACAGCTGGTCGAATTATGGTTCCGGAAGTAGTGTGAACCGTTGCAACACGTGACACACCGTCGGTTCCAGGGTGTAGAGCAATGATTCGTCCGAATCTCCAGTATAATGGATGTGAAGGTTCTTTGATTAAAACTAGGTCTCCTACACTCAATTGCTTTCCATCGTCTAACCATTTGTTTCGTAATTGAAGACAGGACAAGTATTCGTTCTTCCATCGGGCCCAGAAGAAACGATGGATGTCAGTAACCAATCGCCAACGCTGCATTTTCGAAAAGGGAACGTTATCCAAACATGGATCTGGAAGAGCAGTGGTTGGCTCCAGGGTTAGGAAATGGCTGGGCGTCAACGCTTCCAAGTCCAGTGGATCGTTGCTAATGGAGCACAAAGGCCGTGAATTTAATGTGGCTTCAATTTTTGTAAGTAATGTGATCAACTCTTCACTCGTGAGTTTGTGAGTTCCGATGGATCTAAAAATCAATGATTTGGTAGACTTGACTCCAGCTTCCCATAAACCACCAAAATGAGGAGCGGAAGGTGGGTTAAAAAACCAAGTGATTTGATCTTTTGATAAATGGCTGCGTATCCGATGTTGATAGTCGTCAGAGGTGACCAGATTGTGGAGGGGGGTTAGAAGATTTGCGGCCCCGACAAAATTGGTCCCATTGTCACTATGTATCTCCTTGACCGGGCCACGTCGGGCAACAAAACGGGTAAACGCTAAGAGAAAAGTCTCCGTCGACAGATCAGAACTGAGTTCTAAGTGCAGAGCTTTCGTAGCAGTGCAGACAAATAAACATATGTATGTCGAGATTTTAGCAGAAGATCGACCACGGGATCCTTTTATTTGAATAGGGCCAGCATAATCGACACCAGTGACCGCAAACGGTTTTATTTGTTGAACCCGGTATCTTGGAAGATCAGCCATTTTGGGTTGAACATGTTGAGGTCGAGTTCGAAAACAAGAAATGCACAGACGCAACCGAGATCGAATAGCTTGTCTAGCCGACAGAATCCAATATTCACGCTGTAAGTGTGATTGGAGTGTCATAGCTCCTGGATGTTTTAATAGTGAATGATTATAATCGATAATAAGATCTGTAAGACGATGACGTGATGGTAATAAGACTGGGTGCTTATGAATATATGGTATATCTGCGTGACTTAAACGACCGCCCACTCTGATGAGTCCATACTTATCAAGAAAAACATCTAAGCGACGAAGAGCTTTGGAACAGTTGCGACCGTTTAACAAGTGTGCAACGTCGACAGCAAACGTTTGTTGTTGAACAAAGTAGATCAATGAATTTAGGGCACGAAACATTTCGTCAGCACCTATGACAAGCGTAGTGGGAGCTGAAGACCGTGACTTGGAAAAGCGAAAACAATATGCAACTACGCGCAGAATTTTTGGTAGAGATGAAGTACGGGCTAACAAATCTACGATCGTGAGGTTCAGAGAAACAAGAAGTACATCAGGCGCTCGCGATTCGCTTAACGAAGTTTTATTGATATCCTCAAGGTCCGATCCAGGTAATTGAGGCCATTTGTCTGGTGAGTTCAATAGAAATGGTGGGCCAGTCCACCAGAGGTGGTGGTTGAGAAGTTCAGACGGTAAAAGCCCACGTGAGGCACAGTCAACCGGGTTCTCTTTGGTGGGGACGTGGCGCCAAATTGACGGTGAAGTCATTTCTTGAATCAGAGAGGTTCTGTTGGCGATAAATGTCGCCCAACGATGAGGTGATGACCGTATCCATACAAGAGCCGTAGTGGAGTCGGTCCAGGCGTGCAGTTCATCTACGCGGATTCGATCACTGTAGGTGTCCGCAACCAAACGAAGTAGTTTTGAAGCTAAGACGGCACCACATAGCTCAAGCCGGGGAATCGTAGACCGTTTCAAAGGCGCAACCTTTGACTTACCGGTGATAAGCTGGCAATGAACTGACGTTTCTGTCTCCACGCGCAGATAAATGGCTGCGGCATAACCTTTTTCCGAACTGTCAGAAAAAGCGTGGAGCTGTATAGACGTTGATTGGTCGTGAGTAATACGACGAGGAATCTTGATGTGTTCAACCAGTTGAAGCTCAGATTGATATCGACCCCATGACGCTGCAAGATCCGTAGGTATTGGATCGTCCCACTTGACACCAGACGTCCACAACTGTTGCATAAAGTGCTTAGTGAAAAATGTCATTGGTGACAAGAGGCCTAACGGATCAAACACTCGAGCGATGTCGGATAGAACCGATCGTTTAGTCGGTTGACTGGACGAGACATGAGTTTTGAAAGAAAGTGTATCGATAGATGGGTCCCATTTGAGTCCAAGCACTTTTAATTCTGAGAACTCAACACTCTTGAATAAAATCGAACACGGCATTGCACAAGTATCCTGTGGGACCATCTG
Source organism: Therioaphis trifolii (assembly GCA_027580255.1). Lineage (NCBI taxonomy): Eukaryota > Metazoa > Arthropoda > Insecta > Hemiptera > Aphididae > Therioaphis > Therioaphis trifolii. The sequence continues at coordinate 86,766,192 of CM050404.1, forward strand.
TAGGATTTTCGGACTGTTGCTCGCCCATTTGTGCAGTTCAAACTGGGCTTGTGAACATAATTGTATCAATTCATATTGACATGCTAACGCATCTGCTTCAGAGTTGGCGCCAGTTAAAATGTCATCGACGAAGGTGTCATTTAGCAAGACGTTTGAAGCTAGTGGCCAGGAAGCACCATCAATTGTAGCTAACTGACGAAGTGTACGCAATGCTTGAAATGGGGCAGCCGAAGTGCCATAGGTGACAGTACACAATCGATATTCATCAATAGAGGAAGTTGACGAAAATCTCCATAAGATGCGTAGGTAATCACGATCCGAAGGTTGGATGGCAATTTGGCGATACATTTGTTTGATGTCCGCCATAAAAACATATTTCCATAGTCGCGACCGCAAAAGAACAACTTGAATATCGGGTTGCAATTTTGGACCCGTGTACATACTGGCATTAAGAGAGGACCCAGTTGACGTGCTTGCCGAAGCATTGAAAACTACACGTAGTTTTGTAGTCGAGCTATCAGGCTTAAGAATGCAATGGTGGGGGATATAGTACGTTAATGGATTGTCTATGTCACACAATGGTACGCGTTCCATATGACCAGCGGCTAAGTAGTCTTGCATGAAGTCATTGTATTGTTGACGTAGACTTGGATTGCGGTTTAATCGGGATTCTAAAGCCTTGTAACGCTGGAGGGCGTGAGTTTTAGAATCACCCAACATCGGAAAGGGTTTCTTAAAGGGAAGGGTAACCATGAAACGCCCATTACTAAGCCGCGTTGTGGTGGCTGTGTAGATGTCTTCGGCCGCTTTCTCATCAGGACTTAAGTGGCGAACTATCGGCAATTCTTCGAGTTCCCAGAAATGTCTTAAAGTTGCGTTAAGAGATTCAGATGCAGAAACAAACAGTGATGTCAGCGACGAAGGAGGATTGACATTGGATGGCCCGAAAAGAGCCCAACCAAATATTGTATTTAACGCAGTAGGCTCACCCAATTTGCCCTGAATATGACCATCACACAAAATGACTGGGAGAATATCAGCACCCAACAGCATGTCTACATCTCCAGGAATATTATAGAATGGATCAGCTAACGGTAAATCGCGGATATGTGTCCATTCTCCGGGCGTGACAGGTGTTTGTGGTGTTTTGCCTGTGATGTGTGGTACGATTAAAGTATCGATACAAATTTTAGGCGTTTGTTTGCCATGAGGCGTTACACTGACAAGAGATTTTCCACGGACAGGAGTAGTAGTGGTGTTGGCAAAAGTAGTTATGTTAACCTGTGACCGACATCGATTGAGCATAAGAAGATCTGCTGATTTTTCGGTTAAAAAACTTGCCTGAGATCCACTATCTAATAGTGCTCGAAACGAATGACGAAGTCCGTCCTTACCACAAATATCAAGGAGGACAGTGGATAATAGTACTATTTTGTGTTGTCCTCTGACGATTAATGCGGTGGCATTTGGAGGATTTTCCGATTGGATGACCAACGAGTTACTCGGATTAGATGTTGAAGCGGAACTTTGGTCAAAATGCAACAATGAATGATGCGACCGACTGCATGCCTGGCATTTGAATTTGGAAGCACATGAGGCTGACGAGTGTCCAATACCGAGGCAGTTTATGCATAAACGCTGTGTTTTAGCAATTTGAAACCGTTCGTTTGGACCCTTTGATAAGAATGTTTGACACTTTCGAATTGAGTGAGGTTTATGGCAAAGTTGGCAATTACTGATAGTTGGAGGTTGATGACTTGTTTCCATGGTTGATAGCGTATTGGTAGTCATTACTTTGTGACCATAAGTTGGTCGAGATTTAGAAGAAAACGATTTTTGAGAATTTTTAGGTTGGGGCGTGACGGAAATTGAAGTAGGATTATATGTTCCTGCACGCGCTTCTGCTGAACGTACATGACTTCGTAAAAACTCAATAAATTCAGTTGTCGATGGTTGATGTCGATCTCCGACGGCGAGCTCCCAGCGAGCACGAAGGTCATAATCGAGATGATGTTCGAATATATGAACGAGAATGGGACTCCATTGTCGAGTGATAAAATCTAAGTTATCTAGAGCAGCCGTATGCTCCAGAATCGACGTGAGAAGTGTCTTTATGGAAGAAGCATCATTTGACTTCACTATGTGAGGAGATAAGAGGGCATTCAGGTGAATACGCGCCAAGTCACGTTTATTGCCATACCGGGCCCGTAACACTTCCCAAGCTTTATTATAATTGGCCGATGTTAACGGTAGATGAGACACCAATGAAAGAGCCTCTCCTTCCAAAGACGTCTTTAAATATTCGAATCGTTCTACATCAGGGAGATCTGGGGCATGAGAAAGAATAGATTTAAAAAGATCTTCAAATCCTTGCCATTCGATCAGGTTTCCAGAGAACGTAGGGAACTTTCGTTTTGGCAATTGATAATTGGACAAAGTACCAGAACCTAAAGTTTGGTTTGAATGAATGTGTGCAGCAGATGTATCCATACTGGAAGACAATGAAAATTGGAATACATCAGCGAATGCGGCCAGTTCATAATATAAATTGTCAAAATCGGAACAGAGTTTAAGACTTTCTTTGTTGTCTGAAATCTCCACGGGAGCAAGACTTTTCCCTACTGCAGTTTCCATGACTTGGATATCTTCTTCAGTAACTTTACGGATGTCATTGATTTCAGATAGCATTTTGGCTATTTTTGCGCGTTTGCCGGGATTTGACCTATCTGCTTTGAATTCACCAGCGGCAGCGACAAAAGAAGTGATCTTAGCAATAGCTCGAACTGTACGAGCTTTGGCATCGTTGTACGTCATTGACGGTGGTGTAGACATGTTTAAATAGAGATCTTAAACGTGGTATACTTGTGAAGAGAAAACAACGACGAAGGAAATATAATATTATGTACAGATTACGAGAATTCGGTGATAACGATTTGAACAAAAAATTGATGGTACTATAATTCTAAACGTGGTTTGTTTGATACATCCGGTTCGAGGGACCAAAAAATGTATGAACGCAATGCTCAAATAATATACGTGTACTACTTCGAGGGACCACTCACATTGAGAATAATAATAATAATAATAATAATAATAAATGCGCCTGCAATCTCTACGGTAGGCACCGCACTCAACTACTCGTAACGCGTGACCGCCGTGCTGAGGGGCCACCGGCAACTAAATGCACACTTCAACACGCACAACGCGTTGCGCAACGACGACGACGATGCAAGGACGGGAATCATAAACTTAACTTAAACACGGGAATGGGGATATGCAGGCTACAACGGGAAGAAGGATGGTGCAATTTAATTAACGGGGGGAAGTCTCTGTGGCCGAATCGGTCTGGTGCAATGACCACAGAGCTCACACAAAATCGGAATAATCCACTAAAACTAAACAATCAGGACACAACTTAAAATCTACGGCAGGTAACGATGGTAGTGGATGGTAACTTTGGATTGACTGACACTTGAAGACCTCGGCGGCCTCACACACCACCCTGTGGCTGGCGGACTTACGCTGACTCGAATGACCGGCGGGATGGACAGCACAACATCAAATGGAGACCACGACGACGATGACACGAAACGAAGATGGACACGAAGGTTACACACAATAATAATTAAACAAATAAAAACTCACGGACGCAGATTGGTAGGTTGGTATTTTATTGCTGGTAACTAATTGTTGTAATAATGAATGAAAAAACAAACTTAATAATTTATACAAATAATAATAATAATAATACTGTCACGTGCTGTGTATATTCGCTCAGTGCGAAAGAACAACAAAAAACTATGTTGCCTCAATGGCGAACAACGAAACGAAAAAGTAATAATAATTTTAATAATAATATAACGGGCCGTTAGGGCCAACGAATCGAGAAGTTGCCTCAATGGCCAACGACGAACAACAACAGTATAGAAAAAATATACGTAATATAATAATTAACAGAAAAAAGGGCGTTGGCCGTTTGTTTTCATTAAACAGATGATAATAATTCAAAGACATTAACGACAACGAGAATAAGACACATAACGATAATCAATGAACATATTAGTAATTATTTTGGTAGTTAATTAAAATTCACAATGAGGAAGAGGAAAGTGGAAGCAGATAAGATGGGTCGCCGTCGCGCACATTTGCCTATCGCGCTAGTATGTGGTGGCGTAAACAATTGGTTTTACAATGATGTTAATTTTATTTATTTATTCTGGCGACACGCTATTTGGAGCAGTAAACCTTGTCCAATTTTTTCGTCCAGTTACACTATAGATTAAAAATTGTTTGTATATTGTATATTGACGTATCATTTTTCTTTCTTCTCAATAGTATTTCCAAGCATAAGGAAAAATACCAAAAATTTAAGTAAAAACTGTAATCTGTATCGTAAATGAGAATTTCAATAAATTGATTTTAAATATTTAGTTATAAACTTAAACGTAATATTGTTTAAAACTTGAAATATTCACCATATACCAAAAATATTCAATTACAAAGTTGAAAAAAGATTTTAAAAATATTGATAATTTTTGGACTAAAAATAGAATTTTAAAATACCCTACTCTTTGATTATTAATTTTTAATGAAACATTTAAATTTTTGATATTAATTCTTGAAAATTAAAAATGACCTTACTTATATACTCACCAAAAAATACTGAACATTTTTAATTATCGTTCCTCAGGATTTTTTTTATAAGCATATAGCTAAATTTTTACCTTAATTTATAACTGTTTTACATCAATTTTCAACCTAAAATGTATATACAAAGTAGTTGATCCATTCCAATCATTATACGAGGGGCAATCAAAAAGTAAGTTGCATTTTGCCATATTTTTTGCCCTAGTGAATATTTTTTGTTGAAAATTCGGCGTAACATCCGACACATTATACTATCAACGTATTGATTCCTAAATTGATGGTTAGTTAATAATGGTATCAGTAACAAGTTGACAATCATGGCTACTGCTACTATTACGTCGTTCAAAATTGAAATTCGTGCAGTTATTCGATTTTTATGGTTAAAAAATTTGAAACCAGTACAAATATATGGGGAGGTTTGTAGTGTTTACGGTGAAAAAACAATTTCGAGATATGCAGTTGAAAAGTAGTGCAATATGTTTAAAAATGGTCGAACGAATATCAACGATGATCACCGTGCTGGGAGACCATTTGTTCGCATCGTTGCATCTGCAGGAAAGGTGATGCTGACGCTTTTTTTTTTACAACCAATGTGTTGTTTATTCAGAATTTATGCAGAGGGGTTCGACAATCAACTCCGCAGCCTACTGTGTAACATGAAAAAAATTGAGAAAGGCAATTAAAGATCGGCGGGCAGGAAAATTGACGAAAGGAATTGTGATTCTCCGTGGCAATGCTACCCCCCCCCTCCATTCAGCGAACGTCACGAAGGATCTTCTTCAAAAATTCAAATGGGAAATGTGGGAACATCCTCCTTACAGTCCTGATTTGTCACCCAGTGATTTTCACGTCTTTGGTCTTATGAAAAATGAATTTTCAAAGATCCGGTACCATTCAGATGACCAATTCATAAAGCCACATGTGCCTGGTGTTCAACAACTGGACGGGAATTTTTCCAACAAGGGATTTCCAAACTCGTACTACGATACGAAAAATATAGACACTTGTTTGGTGAATATGTCGAAAAATAGACTATTATGTTCACTTGTTAATAAACATTTTTTTTTTTTTTTTTTAATCGTATTATTTTTTAACTTATGGCAAGATGTAACTTACTTTTGGATTCCCCCTCGTAAAACATTGGACATAGATAGAAAAACACGTTTTGAATCTTTTACTATAAAATGATTTATCATTTCTTTAAAATTCAATACACCCGTCACCATTACCTTGTCCGATGACCGAAGGAACAAAAAGTGAACTTCCATCACTATTATCTCACTGGGATATTTATTTGTACTTCTTAAAATGTGTTTTAATATAGGTATTATATATTATAAAGATTCAATCATTTATTATGAATACTTAGCTATTAATGGCATGGCATAGTTATATATGTAGAAAATAATATTTACATTTTTTTGGCTTACATTTGAAAAAATATATTTTACCCCCTCCCTCTAAAATTTTATTTATAGGCACCCATGACTGCCATAAGTATATTTTAAAGACCCACGTCTACAAAACGTAAAATAGGGTGTTGTCTCATGTATCGGCACGAAATTTTTAATTTGGATACGAACATAAAAGAAATGAAAAATTACATTTTTCCGTTAAGTGGACGAAAAATTGTACTTTTCAGCTCACCGATCGAAAAAGCAACATCCAAGTTTTATTTAAATATCTACATTCTACATTCACATATAGTTACGATTTTCCTTAGGTAATGATATGTCGAATAACTAATACCTATATTCTATACGGGCTACACTCAGTATGTGGTATTTACCCGAGTTATTATTTACACGGTAGGTGATATCAATGAGAAGCGTGACAAAAAAAAAAAGGTGACTCGTACGGGACTATTTCTGGCCTAGGGCGAAAAGCAACACGTGCCCGAAATATCTTATTTCTAGCCCTTCCGCCGGTAACCACATCTTTTAAATACCACTCATCAACATGAGTTCGTTCACAAAGTTGTTACGGAAATGTACATGTTATGCACTTATTAATAATAGGAATTATGTGAAAACATTTATTTGATTTAATTCTTTTTTTTTTTTTTATGGAAGAAGAGTCTTTTGCTCACGAACTTCTTCCTTACACTTCTGTCCCTTTCTGACAAGACAATGAGAGAGTTTGATGCATTTCCGCCAAAGGACTTATCTTCAAAAATAGTCAGTTGGTACATATTTAGTTTAATTAATCGTTTAAATATTTAAGGCAGGGGCGTATTTACATATTTCCCGCGTGTAGGCCTGTGAAGAATTGCCGCCCTAAATAACTAAAAGTACTAAAACAATGATAATATTACGCTGCATTAACTGAATTGTCATTTATTAGCCACAATAAATGGTATAAAATATGAATTAAGGGGCGTGCTCCCGAAGGGATGAGGGTGTCATATCCCCCCAATGAACTTTTTTTATGTATTGGTAGTTTTGTAATGTTTGTGGTAATGTATTCGTAGATATATCTAAAATACAGGTCATCCCCTCCTTGGGAAAAAGCTGAGCACGCCACTGAATTAGGTGAGTATACAAAACAAATTTTACTTAAATAGCAAAACATAGTTTCTTAAAAGTTAAATGATCTTATGAATAATTAAAGACAAAAAAAAATCGTCAAACTTGTACATAATTATCAATCAAATTGGTTTACGTCGACATTTAGTAGCAGCAAATGTGTCAATTAAATCTTCACGATTCAATTCTTTTAACATGTCATTATTCTTTATCGAGAGCACTGCTAAATTATTTAATTTTTCATCAGTTTGAGTGCATCTCAGATTATTTTTACGCGTTTAAGGCATGAAAACGATCTCTCTGTAGTACAATCAAACACTGGTACACTCATGAAAATTAATTCTTAATGCTGTGTCAATGTTTGGAAATATTTCAATATGCAAAGATTTTTTTCCTTAGAGTAATTAATTGAACTCGTTAGAGACCAAGAATGTCTCAATGCATTGTCACACAAAAAATATAATGACCATGTGTACAAAGAATCCTGCTAAAAAAACATTTCAACTTCTATAGGCATACCTGGTAATATTAACTAAAATATATAATACATTTCGCAAATTTTCGAGATTTTTACGTATTTTGTCAAAATTCAAACTTGAAATGCTTATGAAAAAATTACGATAATCTATTTTTAATATTTTTCAATTGCCATTATAACAATATATTAGGAGCCTAGTATTTTCAAGCTTTTGACCTAACGAATTAATTTTAAAATAAATTTTACCGACATGTAAAACATTAAAAAATTGGAATATTAAAATGTCCGTTAACAGGTCAAAACTAGTCAAAACATTTTGAACATTTTATAATGTATAGTAAATGCTAATTTAAATATTCAATGAAAATTGCATGTATATACGGTAATATTTTTTAGAGTTCCACCAGTTATACCTGATCAAATTTTCAAAATCTTTTGATGACTCGTTCTGAGGTGTTCAGACTTTTTTTTTAAAAATCAATAACATTTTATTCGTTGGGTCGAAAAGCTTGAAAAGTTAATAACAATGTTTTGATTTTCGATGTTGAATCGAAAATGTGGGTATGGGAACAATAATGTTCGGTATAGTATACTTGAACAGTACAGTACGATGTCTGTCGGTACGTGTCGGAATAGTATGAATTGACCATGTCTGTATCGGAACGGTACGGTACGATGTCTGTCGGTGCGTGTCTGACTAGTGTGAATCATGCTTTATAGTATAAATAACATATATTACAATAACATAAAATCTAAAAACATAAATGATTAATGAATATATTATTATAATATAACCGTAAAACGTACAAGTATTTGCCGCTCCTCAAAATTTGCCGCTGTAGGCACGTGCCTATAGTGTCTGCATATAAATACGCCTCTGATTTAAGGGTTGTGAATTCAATTTTTTAATGTTTAAATGGTAAATAGACACTATTATTTAAGACCTGGGAAGATGAGAACATTTTTAATTTATTATAAAAATTAATTTTAATTTCCCTGTTATTTATATTCAACATAAATAGATGACTAATTTAAAATAAAATAAATCTAGGTAGGTATACCCATGCATTAGCATTTTTTTCAAATTAATCAACGTTAATTAGGCATAAGTTATAACTAAAATAAATATTAATTAAAATATTTAGACCCTAAATTTGTCATAGGATTTGCCTGAAGTACCTATGTTATAATACGACCCTCGGTATAAGTTAAGAGAAGTGGAATTAAGCCTGGCAAGGAAATTCTGCCGGAAATACTGTAAAAACATAACTTTATATTTTCCAATTCCTACTTAGGTAGGTACCTAAGAAAAATATTTACCTACAAATACTATTTCAACTTGATGACTTTGAATAATGAACCAAAAAATTACTTTTTATAATTATTTTTTTATATTACCCGAAAAATTAATCATATAATATTAGATTTAACTTATTTGCACAAAAGGGATATCATTCACAAAAAAAAAAAAAATTCTTCGAGAATAATACCCCATGATGTAAAATAACACATAATACATACATTATACCAGTGGTGTATACGAGGGGGATGAGTGGATCACCCATCCCATGGATTTTTAGAGGTAATATAACCTGTAGGTAAAAAATTGTAATGGTATATTACCTGTTGCCATGGTTTCCATAACTAAATAATTATTATTTATCGGGTATTTTTTTATCAACGCTTCTAAATAGTAGTGATAATGATACAACATGTCATATTTGTCTTATCCGTGGTCCATAGAGTCAGAGCCAGATTAAAGGGGGGCAGAGGGGGCATCTGCCCCCGCGCGCAAAAATTTAAAGACGCTAAGTTTTGAAATAATGTAGGTACCATTTAGAGCAGGGGTCCTCACTAGAACTTCTGAGGTAGCCAAATAGTTCATATCAAATTTTCCTCATGGCCGCAAGTCAAATTGTACAGTTTAATTAGGGCCTAAACCTAAATGTTGTTGGTTAATTACAAAATATATTTTTTTTATTGTTATAATACACTATGAAGTGGCATTCAATAACTCACAAACAATATGATTATAACATAAGTTTATTACATAAAAAAAATTAACTTTTTTGCATATAAAAAAGTAGGAAAATGTCTTTTACTTAATTTCATGAATAGGCCTACTTGAATTTATTAATTTGTTTAAGTCAAAAAGCGAAATCGTTCACAACTCTCTAATATGGCATTTATGTTAGCAGATTGGAAAGAAACTGAAATTCTCAAAATGTTTTCAACGTTCTCACTTGTTATGTACTTATTTTTTATGAATTTCAGCTTACTAACTGTAGATTCACAAACATACGTAGATTAAAATTTATACGTAATTATTAAAATTTAATAAATACCAAATTACAGTAAACCAATTTTATGTTTATAAAAAAATAGTTCTTAGTTTTAAGTAAGTTTGCCCCAGGTTCCAAAATATCTTAATCCGGTCCTGCATAGAGTGATACCTTTTACTTTATATTACTCTATGTCGTGGCCTATAAATAGTATTCATGGTTATAAAACCATCAGTGAATCTAAAATCTGGAACCAAAGATAATCATAATAAAGTTATATACCTACCTACTAAGTAATTTAGTTCTGTTGACACGGTCATTCTGTTTTCAGTCGGACTGTTGGTAAAGTTTTCTATAGAACTGTTCACTTTACACAAATAATATAAATACATAGTATTTTCTTAATATTATTGTGTTTCATTCGTATAAACTGTGAATTAATTGTTCAAACTTTAATAATTGTAAAATAAAGATTTATTATTATTATCATGAATAGATTTGTCAACAAAAAAAAATAACTATTTCACTATAAAAATGTTTTAATGTAAAAATGTATAAAAACATTTATCTATTTCAACATTTCTTTGTAATTTTTTATATTAATAATTTTCTATTTTTTAATTATGTACTAATCAGAATTACATTTGTGAGAAAAAATATAAATATTTATAATTTGTTGTAAAATTTTTAATTCAGAAAATTTAAGTAAACTGACATTAATTTTATCATAAAATAGATAACATAATAAAAATGTTGAAACTGCTGACTTATTTGAGGTTTTACCCCCCTCCCCCCGATTGAGTATCTACTACACCAATGCACTATATCTATGCCATATAACCATATACTATATTATAAAAACAATAATGTATAATTTAGTATTTAATAAGCTAAGATGAAGAGGAAATTTGCATAGTTATATTATTCAACCCAACATTTTATTTATATTTCAGAAAAAATTTAAACCAAAATTGCAAATCAATTTAGCTCTCATCTCTCGGTGTGAAAATGAAAATATATTATTAAAAAATATGTAAAAATATATAGCATTTTACTGTAAATGTATATTATAAAATGTTTATATATATATATATATATATATATATATATATATATATATATATATATATATATATAGGTAGGTAGGTATGAAATTATGAAATTAAAAATACTTGTCAATAATTTTAAACAAAAATTGAATTAAAAACAACTAATTAATACAAAGTGCATTTATTGTCCATACAATTTTGAAAATGTTTATAAATTATATAATTAATCGTTTTTATATACTCAAAGAAAAAACATATTATTCTGAAACTAATATGAACAATGTACATTAGACAACGTAAATATTTTAAGGTAATATTCATTCCAATAATTTTTTTTTTTTTTTTTATGGATCTATTCCTTAACATATTTATATGGACATTTATGAGCAGGGTTATTCTCCTATTGAAATACAACTATAAATGTAAATTTCCAACATTTTATTGTTTAAGTTTTGTTCTTATGGACTTCTATGTAAATTTGCATGATTTAATAATTTCACTGAAATATCTTGTTTTAGTACTCATAGGTTCTAGAATTAGCCTCGTCGTTTAAAATTTCTGAATACACCATTCAGTGGCGGCTACAGTGAATTTACCATGTGTATCCAAATGCTACTGCAGTACTGCAACCATCGTTAATTAGAGCAATACAGCAAGATAATTATGTATACTATTTAATATTTACGCTCTATTATAATATAATACCTATAATATTATGTCAAGCAGTCAACCACCTACCCAGAACCCACCCTCCCCATAATCATGTGTATCCGTCGATACACTTGAGGTATAGGGTAGCCGCCACTGACACCATTGAAATCTAGAAAATAAATTACATCCTAGGGCCATTTTGAAAACTAAAATTATAGGAGAAAGTAGAATGTAAAAAATTCACTACAAACTGAGTACCTATAATAATACTACTAACATGAAGTTTATTGGTTTTTAATATTATTAATATTATTAATGTTTTTGATATTCATTAATCAAATTGATAAATGTTTTAAGATATGAGACTATAGCATATATTTTAAGAATATATATCATTGATGAAATTATTGTTAAGTTATACAACACAACATTATTGTGAACAGGAAATCATATACTGGCACGAGACAATTCAGCTACATACCAATAACCCAACCATCGGGTATTTACTTTGAAACCATAGGAAATCTACAAGTGTTTAACACACATTGGTATCTACTCATGTACATAAACATTACAAGTTATAACACGAAATAAACACAAATAAACTCAATGGTACAGTAAATTGTAAAAGCTTGTAGTCTAAGAACCAAGCTGGAGTTAGAAGCCATTCAACACTAAGTGTTAGGTTAGTAAGTCTTATGCTTACAATTAGAAACACGTATACAGTGAAACCTCGCTAAGACGGAACCGCTCGGGACCAACAAATGTTTCCGTTGTAAAGAGTTTTCCGTCATAGAGAGGTAGAAAAACAAGAAGTTGGCCGACCGGTGGCTATTGAGGTTTTCCGTTATAAGGAGGATTCCGTCTAGTAGAGGGTCCGTTATAGAGAGGTTTCACTGTACATATGATGTAAGTATACTTAAAAAATTTAGCCACAAACCACATTCTGTATTATCCATAGATATAGATAGCGACAAGCAAGAAATGTCTTATGGTATTTAATAAATAAATAAAAAAAGATAATTTTTAATTAAATTATATATTAGATTAATATATAGTTATTTTTTTTATATCATTTATTGATGACATTGAAATTGAATTTAGAAAAGTATTTCTCCAAAATTACTCCGGATTTATGTCATTTACAATGATAATGTCATATATAAAAATAAACAATTTTAATGATATAAACAAATCACATATATAATTGTACTAAGACAATTATTCAAGTATAATGTATTCACAATACAGAAAATTTACTATTTTATAATTTTAGATTTTACCCAAGACTATGGTTAAGTACTTAGATATGAATAAGACATTTTTTAAACAAATATTTACAGATAAGTAGTTAAATGTTATGATAAATTTGAATGAAGTTGACTGGTTGTGTTGGTATAAAATATTGTCCTTCAAGGAAAGTCATCACAAATTTTGGGTGATTATTCCCAGACATACATAGAACAAGTGCCTAAACATATTTAAAAAAATAATTAAATTGATTTAATATTAATCCATTGAATCACATGCACAAATTATTATTCTTATTTACATCAGGAATGAACACAGACCCACCCACATCAATCGTCTTTTAAAAAATCTTAGTAACTTTATTTAAGCATTAAAACTGAATTAAAATTCATCATTATTTAATAATTTCAGTTATTTTTATGTTCTCAGCAATCAAATTTCAGAATTGTACAGAAATATTGGGCAAACTAATTTTGTACACATCCTATCCCCGTGTATTATAATAAAACATAAGACTATTAATTCCTATTCCCTAATATGTTACACTATAGTAGCCTTTATTCACTTTTATAACTATTTATTATTATTCTAGATCAGCGTTTCTCAAACTGGAGTATGAATACCCCTAGGGGTACTCGAGATGATCTCAAGGAGTATGCGAAAAAAAATTTAGTAATGGCGGAAAAATTGAATTTGGTTTCTTTAAAACTATTCGTTTTGGAAATATGCATTATACGTTATTCTTATTACAAATGAAAACTTGTGTCGTACAAATAACAATTTTTTCTTATCTTATAGATATGGATTACAGAGTATAAAAAAAAGTTAGTCTAAATACTTTTCGAAACCTGAAAAAGAAAACAATTTTTTTTCAAATCCTTTTAATGAAGAATTCCTTCAAAAAGCTACATCTTTATCAATTGTGGAAAAAGAAAACTTGGTAGAATTTTTATGTGACACAACTATAAAAAGTGAGTTTTGAGTTCTTATAGCCATTTACTAGTATGGAGTTGGTCGAAAGAGCGTTTTCTTCATATATCTATATTAAAAGTAGGTATAGAAATAAACTAAACGCAGCTCCAGATTTAAGATTATATCTCGCATCATTTGAACCTGATTTTAAAAAACTGTGTAATTTGAAACAAGGTCAAGGATCTCATTAATTATTTACATTTAAATGTTCAGTTAATTAAATTATATTATAAAATAAATAAAATAATTAATTTTTTTAGGTGTCTCATTACTCAATATAAAAATGCATACATTATTACATTATATTACATTATTGTTATTTTTAATTAAATGTTTTAAGAGTGGTTACGTGAAAAATTTAAAAAAATATAAAGTTGGGTACAATCTAGAAAAATATTAAGCTTAGGGTTAATATATTAACCAAGTCATTAAAGTGGACTTATTAGATATATTTCATTTTGTTTGTCATTAATGTATTGATATGGCTGATAAGTACACAGTAGCTTGTACGGCCATTTTCCCTATAACTGTCAATATATAATGCATGAATTTTAAATATTACGCATTAAAGATAAAAATATATACTTTACTTGGGAATAATATTTCTAATTTTAAAATTTCAACTTAGTTTATTCGATTTAAATTTTGTTGCCCATTTCATTTCATTCTTTTCTTGGAGTGCTGAAAAAATTTGTTTTTATATTAATATTATATCATCAATAATTATCATTTATATTATATAAAAATTGATCATTATTATGCGCTGATTTTGTTTTTATTTTTAAGTTTGATAATTGGCCGATTCACTCAACTATTAAAGCTCAAAACACAAAATATGATATTTTGTGTTCAATCCTATCATGATTGTATTTTAAACAGTCTGAAATTATGTGCTTGACTGAGAGGTTGGTTCTACATGTTTGGTGCATTGATGAGTTCTATTTAGCCATAAGAAAACTGTGTGTGATTCTGGTGTGTCTTATCCAAATCATATTTATAAAAGTTTTTTCTTTCTGTTTGAGGTTGGAGTTTTTGCCATCTAATTGTTTTGCTTTTGATTTTGTTGTCCAAATGATACTTATCTGTACGCATTTTCCTAAGAGTTTTTTAATTTGTTTTAAATTTTTGATGCAATGTCCCCGGGTTTGAAATGGTTTTGAATACTTTTTATATTACTTAGCGAGTATCTTTACTGTATAACATATTTATATTGGTTTGTATTGAAAACCAATTTTAATTTGAAAAATTTTAAGATAATGCATGTTCAAATTTAAATTGCAGTAAACTATATTTAATTATTTAAATTTCAATATTAAACATAAATATGTAAGTTTAAACTATTTAATACTAGTAAATGATTAAAATTATTCTTTATTTACTTCTGTATAACAATTATAATACCAACAAGTGTTAAAGTATTAATTTTTCATTGATTTACTATCTATTTTAAATGTACTTTTAATACCTAGTTTAAATGGAATATTATAGCAGAAATAATCTAATGATTGTCACTGATGACAGGATAAATTAATTAGACTTCATACATTTGTCTTAGGCAAATAAATGAATATGTGTTCTTTAGATATATTCTTTATACAATATTAACATCCAGTAAACGAAAACAGACATTAAATGATACTATTTTACAATAGTATGTTAATACTTCTAATTTAAATAAGACATTATACTTTTATATGTGGTTTTGCATTCAATTTAATATTTATTAATTACGATAAAATACTTTGACAAACATTAAATGCAAGTTTTAAACCCCTTACATACAAATTTGTTTTAAATATTTTTAATAGTATTTTAAATTTTACATGAAAAAAAATTAAAATGTATAAATTACAATAATTTCTTTTTTACAAGAGTATCTAAGTTTTTTACTTAGTTTTAAGTAATTTATGTATTGAAATGTAATGATTTTTATTGGAGCACACATTTTTGTGCACTAAAATAAATTATACAATAGTACCATATAATAAATAGGAAAAATCTGTTAAATGCAACAAATATGGAGTTAAAAATCAATATTTAAAAATTAAAAATTAAGTATGGCATAAAAAAAAATAAAAGTATTAAAAATTATAGTATGCATAAAAAAATATAAATATCACGCAATACACCATGATGATAAATAAAAAAATTTTCATATTTAAATTAATAAAGCGGAGTAAATACAATTTAAACTTCAATAATAGTATAAATCAAATATTAAATTAAATGTGTTTTAATTCTTTATTGAAAAAATTAGTTATCCAATTATATTCAATTTTTTACATACCCACGATATGCATTTCCAAGAGTATAGGAGTATTAAGTACAGTTCATTAATCAGTTATAACAAGTATTCATTTACTATTAAAATGTTTCATATAAACTAATAATATGAATACTTGAGCATATTCATATTACCATATTAATGTTATTATTTTACAAAATTAACAAAAACACAGCAATTTAACAACATTTTCTCATGACTTACTTCTTTCATTTTCCGCTTTAAGTTGTTTGAAATGTTGTTCTATTTTTGCATTTGAAAGTCCTAAAAATTAAATTAAATAATTAAACACAATAAAACATACATCAGTTTAATAATATATTTGATAAAATAATTTAGGTATAAACAAACTCAACTTTTATTAATAGTATTTAAAAAAAAACAACAAAACACATACAAACAATTATTTAAAAAATTAAAAATATAACAATTGATTTTGTAGGTACATATATATTACGGTCCAAATGGAGAAACTGTCATAGTATATGGTCATAATAATGACCGCAAATCGTATAAAATGACTGAGTTTTTTAAATCATGTGGATAATTATAAACATAGACAGATAGACTAGACTAGCATTTCCTTCAGAGTGTTCTGAAGAACCCAAGGATTTCGTGGGACTATCTTCAGGTTCCGTCAGATGTATGTGATTAC
This sequence comes from Therioaphis trifolii, assembly GCA_027580255.1. Taxonomy (NCBI): domain Eukaryota; kingdom Metazoa; phylum Arthropoda; class Insecta; order Hemiptera; family Aphididae; genus Therioaphis; species Therioaphis trifolii. The sequence goes on from CM050404.1 coordinate 86,782,986, forward strand.
TGAGCAAAATTTGAAAAGAAGATTGGATGCTGTGTACTCCTTTGGACACAAATACGACAGGTAAAGAAATGTTTAAAATCATTGATAGTTATATTGATAGTTAGGTTGATTGGGGTAAATGTATCAATGTATGTAGTGATAGAGCTGCAGTTATGGTTGGAAAAAATTAAAGAAATCGTGATAAGAATAAAAAATTTCACGCCAAAATGTCACAGAAGTCATTGTGTTTTACATTGCCACGCTCTTGTTAGTAAGAAAATGATATCAGAGTTAAAAACAAGTTCTTAATGAGGCTGTATGTGTTGTAAACTATATCAAGAGTCATCCACTCCAGTCTATGCATTTAAAAAAAGTATGTGAAGAAATGGGTGTCAGAATTATTCACTTCTTCTTCACACTAAAATCATATTTTCATTGAAAATTATTTTTTTAACTGTTTGTAATAAACAATAATCATTATTCATTAGGGAACGGATTTTAATTTAGTATAAAATCGAAAATATTTAAATATATGTGTTTATTACTTAATAAATATTTATTAATAAATGTATAATATTTAAATATTTAAATTGAAAAAAAGATAGAATTATTACATATTAATTAAAAATTTATTCTGAATCATCATAATCTTCATGTAGGAAACATGTAACAGTTAGATGCAAAGTATAACTTAAAGTTTTCAAATGTAAAGTGGCGGGGGTTCTGTCTTATCATTGCTTTGTAACGGCTGAATGACCCTCCACATCAACGGGACGTGACAGGTGCATATTTCATACACATTATTTCTTTTGGAGTCTATTAAATGTTTGAATAATTGTTATTTGGAGTTTTATTTAATAGTATGTCGTATACTGAAATTACTACCTACTACTTAGATGACTTGCTCTAAGATAAAATATCGAATCGTTGTCGTTTGAGTCAAAGGTGTATAGTACAGAGACCTAATCGTATCGCATATTGTATCGTAAAATACCAAAATAAAAAAGGAAATTTCTAAAATAATTAAATATACACAAAAATTCTACAATATTACATAATGTATGTATTTATTTGTAAAAAAATGTAATTATTCTAAAATATTAAAAAATATTTAATTATTCTAAAATATTAAAAAATATTTAAAATAAAATTAGCATCAGATTGCTTGAAATTAAATGAAACGTATACATATATCAAAAACTTTCCAATGCTATTACTACATAAAAATATTTATTTAAATTAAAATCCGTTCCCTAATATCATTAACAATATCATTAAAACATATTTTGTAGTACTAGTTTTTTTTAGAAAAAATGGAACTGAGTTGGAATTAAAGACATTAGGGTTCCGCAAAACACTAATTATTTCCATAGGGTCGGTGATCCTAAAAAAACTGGGAACCGCTGACTAGACATCACATACAATGGCCAGTATTAACAGCGCAAAGTAAAAAAATAAATAAGCTTAATTTAATAATAATAAAAATATTAAGTTTAAACTTAGACCTTACATTTCTTAAACTTTTGGTCCAGTATTAAAAATTTTAACATTAAAATATTTTCTTTCACATTTTATCACAAGTATTAATTATGATAACATTTTTTGAAAAAATTTGAATTAAGTATTGTACTGTATATATTACACAGGGTTAAATTACAATAAGTGAATCTCAGAAGATACAACTGTAATAGATATATTGTATTGTATTATTTATTATTTGAATCATTGAAATCTATATTAATACAAGAAGTTATACATATTGCAAACAGATCTTACATACAACAAACACAATGTCAGAACAATTTATTTTTGTTTTGCTCCAACTAGGTATTTTTTTTTTAACTACTTTGATTTCTTACACACTTTTTTACATTTCTAAGTAATTTTTTCCAGTGTACTTTAATGAAAATAATTTGATAAAATTTAAGGAATTATCAATTTAAAATTAAAGCTTTACATTGAAAAAAAAATGAATCCTACATAATGAAACAAAATTATTACGTTTATAACCACAAACAATCATTAGTTTATTTACTTTTTTTCAAACCTTTAAATTGTATCATAATTAAATAATTGACTGTAACATAATATTTTTAATTTAACTTTTTATTTTTGAATAGCTGTTTTCCTACATAAGATATCAATGCATTTTAAACTCATTTTTAATGAACCAAAGCATATTTTGACTATTATAAGCAATATTAACAACTGTTAAATACGAGAACGTACTGGCAATGTATGAGGTCAGTTGGTTAATATTTATACTTGAAGCCATAACATAGAAACTTTCTAAAAAACATGTAATGAAATTCAACTGGAAGAGTAATATAGTTAAGTTTTGGTGGGTTGGCTTTATATTTTGGTTGGGTATATGATTATTTTATGGGTAAAAGTAATTAAAATAAACAAGGTACCTACCAATCAATTAGTTATATATTGAAATACTTTTCCAAAAACGAGTATCTATATCTTAATTACTATAAAAAATTTGATTTAAAAAACATTCAAATAAGTGTAATAACAAAATCATTATAATTTATAAACTAATAATATTTATACATAAAAAG